>CAUYRT010012145.1:0-26504 GCA_963574885.1 Lepilemur ruficaudatus | reverse complement strand
TAATTTTGAGTTTTTAATCATAAAGTTGTGCTGAAGCTTATCAAATGTTTTTTCTGCATCTATTGAGAGGATCATATGGTCTTTGTTCTTGCTTTTATTTATACGGTGAATTACATTTATAGATTTGTGTATGTTGAACCATCCTTGCATCTCTGGGATGAAGCCCACCTGGTCATGATGAATTATTTTTTTGATGTGCAGTTGAATTTGGTTTGCTAAGATTTTATTGAGAATTTTTGCATCTATATTCACAAGGGATACTGGTTGGTAGTTTTCTTTTTTCATTGTTTCCTTTCCTGGCTTTGGTATAAAGGTTCTATTGGCTTCATAGAATGCGTTGGGGAGGTCTCGATCCTTCTCAATGTTGTGGAATAATTTTTGCAGTATAGGTACCAGTTCCTCTTTGTAAGTTTGGTAAAATTCAGGTGTGAAAGAAATTGCAGAGGGTGAAAACAGATGAAAAACCCTACCATGCTCATGGATCGGCAGAATCAATATTATTAAAAAGTCTGTACTACCTAAAGTGATCTACAGAATCAATGCAGTCTCTATCAAAATACCAACATCATTTTTTCCAGATCTAGAAAAGATAATTCTATGCTTCATATGGAACCAGAGAAGACCTCGTATAGCCAAAGTAACCTTAAGCAAAAATAACAAATTGGGAGGCATCAATCTACCAGACTTGAAGCTATAATACAAGGCTAGAGTAACCAAAACAGCATAATACTGGCATAAGAACAGAGATATAGACCAATGGAACAGGACTGAGAACCCAGATATAAAACCATCCTCATATTGTCATTTAATCTTTGACAAAGCAGACAAAAATATACATTGGGGGAAAGAATACCTATTCAATATATGGTGCTGGGAAAACTGGATAGCCACATAGAGAAGATTGAAACTGGATCCATACCTCTCACTTCTCCCAAAAATCAACTCAAGATGAGTAACAGACTTAAGCCTAAGATATGAAACCATAGAATTCTATGAGAAAATATTAAGAAAACTCTTATAGATATCAGCCTAGGCAAAGAATTTATAAAGAAGACCCCCAAAGCAATCACAGCAGCAACAAAAATAAATAAATGGGACATGATCAAATTAAAAAGCACAGCCAAGAAAACTATGATTATAGTGAACAGAAAACCTACAGAATGGGAGAAAATATTTGCATGCTACATATCTGATAAAGGGCAGATAACTAGAATCTATATAGAACTTAGGAAAATCAATAAGAAAAACATCAAACAACCCCATTAAAAAGCAGACAAAGGACATGAGTGGGAACTTTTCAAAAGAAGATAGACTAATGACCAAGAAACATATGAAAAAATGCTCAACATCTCTAATCATCAGGGAAATGCAAATCAAAACCATAATGAGACATCAGTTAACACCAGTGAAAATGGCTGTTATCAAAAAATCCCAAGACAACAAATGCTGGCATGGATGCAGAGAGATAGGAACACTTTTACACTGCTGGTGGAACTGCAAATTAGTACAACCTCTATGGAAAGTAACATATAGATACCTCAAAGAATAAAAATAGAATTACCATTTGATCTAGCAAACCGACTACTAAGCATTTACCCAAAGGAAAAAATGTCATTTTATAATAAGGACATCTGCAGTCAAATGGTTATAGCAGCACAATTCACAATTGCAAAATGTAGAAACATCCCAAGTGCCCATCAATACATGAGTGGATTAATAAAATGTGGTATCTGTATACCATAGAGTACTACGCAACCATAAAAAACAATGGTGATCTAGCACCTCTTGTATTATCCTGGATGGACCTAGAGCCCATTTTTTGAAGCAAAGGATCATAAGAATGGAAAAACAAGCACCACATGTACTCACCATCAAATTTGTACTAACTGATCAACACTTACATGCACATGTTGAAGTCATATTCATCGGTGCTGCGCAAGTGGGAGGGGATGGAAGGGATGGGCAAATTCATGATTAATGGGTGGGGAGCACACTGTCTGGGGGATGGGCATGTTTATAGCTCTGGCTTGGGTTGTGCAAAGGCAATATAATAACCAAAATATCTGTACCCCCATAATGTTCTGAAATTTAAAAAAAGTCTCCTAAGTAAAGAAATGATAAAATACCCCAAAATGCTTGGTATATCCCTTGATTCTTTTAAAATGCATATACAAGTAGATTCCCAACAGTGTTCCTTAGAAAACTATTTTCTTTAAATGTTTGGAATGTTTTCTAAAATTTGTAATGTAAGTCTCTTGATGATATTAACATACCCATAAGAATGTTAAAATTTCTGATATACTTTGCAGGAATGAGTCAGATTAACATAAATTCAGTTTTTCTGTAATTTATGTATTGAAAACAGATCTGGATCCACCCCCTCTCCCCTTTTTTGGATGAGAAGTTACTAGCATCTTGGGAAATTCAGTGTACCATAAAACACTTTGTGGGAAAAGCTGAATTCATTAAACCAGGCTGTCATCAATATTACAAATATCTAGAAGGAGGAAATCACATAACAAATTGCCAGTTCACTATAATAATTTTTAAAAGTTCAGGCTGGTTAACATTAGTATAAATTACCAAAGCAACATCCAGTTTTAATGAAAGGTAGATTCTAGGATCAAAATATAATTATTCCCTGGGCCAGTAAATGACCTTTGCTTATGGAAGAATTCAATAGCATAAAAATGTCTTCATCTTTACTATGTACTTGTCAAGTCTGTAAGTATAAATGTCACTAACTCTTGTACTATGTAGTCCTAAATGGAATTTTAATTTTTCCTCTTTATCTCCCTCCCAAGTATTATTTTCTTTACTATTTTATGTTTCATGTTGCTTTAATTTGTATCATTTAGCTTGTGTGATTTTACCATGAAAATAAATCTTTCTTTCATCTTTTTCTCTAAAATTGTAGCATATTAACTTGTTTGAACTTCAGAAAAAATTCAAGCCAAGGAGGAAGCTTATTTGGCATTTACTTCCCATGAATATCTATAATGTTATAATGCATTTTCTGCATAGTTTTCCTTTAGGAAAAAGAAGTCTGTTGTACCTACTTATCCATTTGTTTCACCTTCCTCTTATTTCTATAGTTTTTAAGTTTTGTCCACTATCATAGCTTATGCTGTTTATTTTTTAAAAGTCAGATAAATTTTTGTTTATTTTGGAAATTCCAGACTCATTTCTCATAAAACCAAGAGATCAATTTAGCCTGTGATGACTATCACACTTCAAAAAAAAAAAAATCTTTTAGAACTGGAGTTCTTTGAAACAAACTAAAAATATATGCAAGTAAACAGGAAGAAAATGTAAAAACAACTTTGGTAAAAGTCCAACTAATGATCTAATCTCCCTATGAGTTCTTAAATGCTTTAAAGAGTTATAGCATTGTCAAAAAATACAGGTTAATCACTCTTTATTTCTTTTTAAAATAACTGATGTGTACTGTTATATACAGGTAAGAGTGAAGGTAGTAATGATAAGGAACTATTTCTGCTAACTAACCAGACATATGATGTAAAAAGTATTAGCTAAGCTGCTTTTGATTGCAGTAATAAAAAAAAAAAAAAACCCAATGGCTTTTAGGACCTGAAGTTTAAAAATGTAACTAAAAAGACACAGATAGGGTGGTTTTACTAACTGTAGTGAGGTTCAGAATCATCAGGTTTTTGCTATGTTTCTCTGTGGTTCTTTCAGGCTGCCCTCTCTCATGGCACTGCTAACAGTCTTCCAGGCAATGGTTGTCTAGTGAAAAATAGGAGAGATGATGCCTTTCTCTATTAAAAAAATTGAACCTTAAATGTTCACACCACACATATTATTATATATGTGTGTGTGTATGTGTGTGCGTGCGTGTGTGTGTGTGTATAAACTTCAGGAGGTAATGGATATGTTAATTGTGTTAATCACTTCACACACCGAAGTATACATATTTCAAAACATCATGCTGTACACCTTAAATATATATTATTTATATTTGTCAATTATACTTCAATTAAGCTGGAAAAAAATTTTAGGTAGATCAATAGATGTGATTAGATGTAAAATACAAAACTGTAAAAATAAAACTAAAAAACAAACTTTTAAAAAAGTCCTGGGTTTGCCAGGACCTCCAGAATTAAAGGCTCCTACACAATAGCGAATGGCTAAAATGATTCTTATAAGGTTATCTATAGGGTTCAGAATGCTTGTGAAATCAAATGAAAGTGGAAATGGGTTTCTTTCTTCTTTCATTCATTTATTCATTCAGAAAAATAGTTATTAAGAGTTTATTATGTGCCTCACAAGAGCTATGAAGATAAATAAAGCAGTGATAAGAGATAGAGAGACACAAGTGTGTTCTCTTTAATACAACAACTAGGTGGGACCTTTCCACCTACATGTAAAAGGATGAAAATCATGGGGAAAGCATTCTGGGAAGAAAATAAATGGTCCGAGCCATGTGTGAGCACTGGCTGGTTTGAAATTCATTAGGAACAGTGTAACTGCCACACAGTAAGGGACAGGAAGGAGCCAGGAATAAAAACAATGTTTGGCAGGACACTTTTCTAAGATTTTGAGTAAAGTACAATAATATTTTGTTTACATTTTAAAAACATTGCTCTTACTTGGGAAATTGAGTATAGAGAATCAGGAGTGGAAATTAGAAGGCCATTTTAGGAGACATTTGCTGTGTTATAGGCTGGAGGTGGTGGCTTAGATTAATGGGCCCTTAGTGAAATATATGAGAATTTACGGAAATCATGATACTCATGAAAGTATAGTACACCTAACATATCTTGAGACTGTCATGTAGTTAAATTCTTCAATGGAGAAATTACCCTGAATAGCACTATGCTATTTCATCTACTTTTTAGCAGACTAGAAAGCAGACAAATGCAAAGTCCCTTTTTCTATCCAATGTTTAACTATGAAGTTTCATCTTGGGAGGTGTTCTATAAATACTGATTTCAACACTGTGTTCTTACAGAAGCATTTATGCTATATAATCCAACTTTTGGATGTTTGGATCTAAACAAATCTAAATCTTTGTTCACTTGCCATCTCTATAACCTTGGGCAAATTTCAGACCCTTTATATTCAATTCCCTCATGTGTAAAGTACAGATAGTAACATGTAACTCAATAGATTACCTCAAGCATTAAGTGATATCATGAATATGGATTGAGGAGCACACTCCTTAGCATGCATTAGCAATTCAACAGGTATTAATTTATTCTCCCTTATATTCTGAATAATTATTTTCAGGCTTTAGGTATCATGGGAAATTTGTGTGTGCACAGTAGGAATCACTGCCATAGCTTCGATGGACAACTATTTTTAAGGAAGAAGTTGGTCTTAATGATATACCCAGTGGTCCAACATTTACCCAGCAACTGCCAAAGGCTCTTGGAATAAGACGTGACTATGCCATGGAGATGAAGAAAAAAAAAATCTTCTTGTGCTGGGAATTTGTCCATTCTAGGCATAGATAATTTTCCTTTGGCAGAAGGCCTGAATGTTTACTGGCTTTGCTTTCTATTCTCTGAAAATGAGAAAAGTAATTTTCCCATGAAAGTTCTAAGTTCCCAGAGCTATCTTTCAAGAAGATTTTGAGTAGACAAATTTTCTTATAATTTAACTAGGCGTTCTGTGACCTTCAGCTATCATTGAGCAAAATAAAAAATCTTCACAATCTTCTTTCAAAATTGTACTTTCTATGCAAATCGCATACTATTATACATATATATTCTTTTAAAAAAACATTGACTGCTGTTTTATTTACATTGCACACAGAACCAAGTTTAACTCTTACAACATATGTTGATGTCTATTAGTGTTAGTCCTCATATCTGCACTATATTAAAATGCAAAGACAAGCCAAACCCCTCAAAATTATTTGGTGCATATACGCATAGCTACGTTTTGGTAATTATAGCACCCACATAGTAATGGATGATCATAGGAACATGGGAGTGATCTTCATTTCACACTAATAACTTTAGTGCTTACCTTTTCAATCAAGTACCTACTTCATGGGCACTTTTCTAGTGAAAGTCACCTAAAGTCTCCCTCCGTATCTGACACTTCCAATATTTCACTTTGCTGCTGCCTCTTGCTCTCACTTGGTCTTGAGCTCACTCAGACAGCTATCTTTCTGTTCTTTCATTTTTTTCTGTCGTATCCCTCACTTGGGACTGAGCTTCCTGATTCACAGGAACTTTCTGTGGCCACTATTCTCTACCACAGAGTCAAACTTTTCTAGACTGATGTTCAAAAGCTTAGGGTTATGGCTTTAGCCTTTCTTTCCACTGTTCTTTCACTGATTTGTGGAGCTCTATATTTACTTGTAGCTGCAGTGTCAACTGCCAAATTTCTCTGATTTCAACAGGTAAGTCTGTCTTCTCTGAACTCTGTTTTTAGCAGTTCTCTTTGGGGCCCACCACACTGTACCTTCTGTGATGGCTTAATGGGGTACTTTGAGACTGGTAGCTACCATTTTTCTCATGGCTAAAGTCCTTAGCTTGTTTCCTCATTCCTTCTATCAAGTGAAATCTACCTGTTTGAGAGACAGGGAAGTGGCAACATAGGGATGGCTCCTTTGTGGGTGGTACTACTAAACAAAACTTTTTTTTATACAGTCAACCCAATTTAAACATTTATTTTGAATCCAATGTTCTTAATATATTTATTTCAAAAGGTTATCAATTTTCATATATTTCTGCATTGTTATTTATCAAAATTATATTTAAACAAATTATTTATTATAAAATTAAATAGAATTTTGTCCATAGAAATTACACAGTTGATTTTTTTGTGTTTTCTTGTGTTTTTTTTTTAATTTTTATTTCAAAATATTTCAGGGGTACACATGTTTTTGGTTATATTAATCACTTTTGTAATGCTTGAGTCATAGCTCTAAATGTGCCCATCACCCAAATAGTGCTCATTGTACCCGTTAGGTAGATTTTCTCCCATTCCCTCCTGCCCCCTCACTACTGCTTGATTTCCACTGAATTTGTGGTGGGACTGCAAATTAGTACAAGCCCTACGGAAAACAGTATGGAGATTCCTCAATGCAAACTTACCATTTGATCCTGCAATCCCACTCCTGGGTATCTATCCAAAGGAAAAGCAGTCATATTCTCAAAAAGATATCTGCACTCAAATGTTTATTGCAGCACAATTCACAATTGAAAAGTTGTGGAGTCAATCCAAGTGCCCATCGATTCATGAGTGGATTAACCAAAATGTGTGTACATGTATATACATACACACACACATATACACATACACCATGGAGTACTATTCAGTCATAAAAAAGAATGAATTAATGCCTTTTGCAACAATTTGGATGGAGGTGGATACCATTATCTATCCTAAGTGAAGTATCTAAAGAATAGAAAAACAAACACCACATGCACTCGCTATTAAATTGGAACTAACCTTATTCTCCACCTCAATGGGCATAGGTGGGGGATTGAGGCTGAGTGGAGTTGGGTTGGGTGAGCCTGCCCTCAAGCTCCACAAATGCTGTTAGCAGGGGTCAAAGGTCTATTCTCCGCTTCTGGTCAAAGCTGCCAGGGAGGGGCTGAAATGGCCCCACTAAGCCGAAAAGTCTACGTGTGGGGGTGGGGCAGTCTCAGACCTGCAGTCTGGAGCAGGCCTCTCCTTTCCACCTTCCCCTGTGCCACAGTTATGCCTCTCCTTTCCACCTCCCCCGCCTGTGCGGACTGGCAGGACGTCAAGCCAGTGGAGGTCTCCTGGCTGTGTTGCGGGCCGGAAGGCTCCCTGCTGAGGATCGTAGTAGCCTAAGTTGGGAACACGGCCCTCTGGTGTGAGGAGGGTTGCCTCTCAAGCATGCTGATCTACCCCTGAAGACACACACACAAGTAGGCTTGTTTACAAATATCCCTTCTGTGCCCCTGGGCAATACGATTGAGACCTGGGTGTATGGAATCTGGTCTGCAGGCCTGTCCCCTGGGCCCCAGAGATCAATCCCTGATCCTAGGGAGAGGAGTGCTGGTCTCAAGTCAGTGCCCAACCTGGATCAATGGCTCTCTGCCTCAGATTTTCCAGGCTCTCCTGGAGTCACCAGGCAAGCAACACCTGGGAGGACTGGTGGGTAGGGAGCTTACACTCTGAGTACCCCTCAGTCCACTGTAAGGGCCCCAAAAGTAAAGGTCCCATTCCCTGCAGATGCCTCCAGGTGGTGGCTAAATTGTCTCTCTCAGAAGCCACGGGTAGGGAAGGGGAGAATGAAGCAATACGGCGCCTGCTGATCGGCTTGGGTCTGCTGGCCGGGAGGTGCCCTGAGGGAGCTGGGAGCCTGGTCCCCTGTCCGCAACAGGCTCACTGCTCACTGGCGGCAGCGGTCTCCGGGCTGGTGTTAATAGGTCTCTCGAACTGCTCAGGAGCCCACCAGCAGTTCGAGATGCAAGGAAGGGAAAATTTAACCACTCCACCTACCCTTGTCGCTGGTCTCAGAGCCTCTCGGGGGCCTTTCTGCTTCCAGTTCTCCGCAACTTCTTCCTGTGGAGTCTCCTGTAGTTTCAGGAATCCTTCCTATCGACCCTCATTTGATCTATGTTTGTCTGCCTGTTTATTTTTTTTTTTCCACTTTCTTCTAAAATCTATCTTTCTTACAGAGACACTCTGGCTGACGGCTTTTCTCGTCCGCCATCTTGCCTTGTCTCTTTCCCTAATCTAGAAAAAATAATTCTACGCTTGGTACGGAACCAGAGAAGACCCAAAAAACATATGAAAAAATGCTCACCATCTCTAATCATCAGGGAAAACGCAAATCTAAACCGCAGTGAGATATCACAATCTCTAGTGAGAATGGCCTTTATCAAAAAGTCCCAAAACAATAAATGTTGGTGTGGATGCGAAGAGATAGGAACACTCCTTCACTGCTGGTGGGGCTGAAAACTAGTACAACCTCTGTGGAAAGTAATATGTAGATACCTCAAAGAGCTACAGTTAGAACTACCATTTGATCTAGCAATCCTATTACTAGGCATCTACCCAAAGGAACAAAAGACATTCTATAAAAAAGACATCTGAACTAGAACATTTATAGCACAACAATTCATAATTTCAAAGATGTGGAAACAACCCAAATGTCCATCAATATGTTAGTAAATTAATAAAATGTGGTCAATATATATACCATGGAATTCTACTCAGCCACAAAAAACAATGGTGATCAGTACCTCTTGTATTATCCTGGACACAGCTGCAGCCCATTCTACTAAGTGAAGTATGACAAGAATGGGAAAACAAGCATCACATGTACTCACCATCAAATTGGTATTAACTGATCAACACATTTGTGCACATATAATAGTAATTTTCATCAGGTGTTGGGCAGGTGTGGGGGGAGGGGATGGGTATATTCACACCTAATGGGTCCAGTGCACACCGCCTGGGGGATGGACATGCTTGAAGCTCTGACTCAGGTGGGGCAAAGGTAATATATGTAACCTAAACATGTGTACCCCCATAATTTGCTGAACTAAAAAAAAAAACAAAAATAAATTGGAACTAATCGATGAGCATGCATGTGCACAGACGGAAATAAAACAAAACATTTAAATTAGATATTTTTCCCATGCAAAAGTAAACCAATGTTCTGTTTTGGAATGGGGATTTGTCATTAGGGATCAAGTTGCTCAGTATAATAACAACTGTGTTTTGTCTATTATTGGCTAAGATATGATGCTGGAGGTGGTGAAGATGCAGGATGGGCATCATGATGACTGTGAGATTCATGTATCTCCAGGTTATCAGGGCCTACATTCCTAGTCTGGACATCCATATTAGAAGGAAAAATTCCCCTAAGGTACATCAAAAGGTGGTGGTGAACACAAGAGATCAGGAAGGATCCCTTACCTCTAATGGAACACGTCATATGGATTCTAGTGGTAGTGATTTTGATATCCCATCTTACATCTCTTTTTTCTGCATGTTAATATGTTAACAGATGCATTTAACAAGTAAATTTTATGGAACTACCATGTGCCAGATGCTCATCTAGGTACTGTGCTTAAATCAGAGGCAGCTTTACTGAAAAGCTGATGAAATTGAAGATCCAGGGCCCCTCACTTACATGGGGCCTTTTCTAAGGAACCTTAATTAATATTGGCTTCTATAAAATTTTCAAAATAAGACAGTTAAAATTCTTTTGTCTCTTTATTGTTACCTCCCTTTCATCATATTTCTCATCCTGTCAGTGTCTTTGGAGTGGCGATAGACGTTTTTGAGATCTGATTAAAGGGCAGTTGAATTGAGAAGGTACATTTAGTTTGGGATTAATGGAATACTTTTTGCCTTTAGTAGTAATTTCTACATAGAGTTAAGTTATAATTATTACTAACCATCTGGAGATAGGGTGATGTCCAGTAATATTGTGATCACTAACATTAGATGATAATGAGCTTCCACTTAGGTAATACAGTTATTGGCAGATCTCAGCTATCATCCATCAGAGCAGGAAGAGGATTGGGATAAGTTAGAATGCAGGAGATACCAGTTGACAAGGACACTGTGGTAGAGTGAATGTGGGGATCGGGAGGAAGATGTCCTGAGAAATTGTCTGTGATTTGGGCTGACTGACCTAGAGACCCTTTATGAATGAATACGGCACCCACACTGGAAGGGCAATGATTTGTTACAGCTGAAAGGTAACTTCACATACTACAGGTTAAGCTGGTGTCATGTTATGACACAAACGTCATTTATTTTGGCAACAAGTGCTTTCCTTTGATGCCAGGTTCTGGTAGGTTATACTTTCCTGGCATCTACGTGGGGGATACTACAGATTTTACAGATATATTCTTCAGCCCTTATAAGCCCTTTTGCATGATAAATATGCTAACTTTAATCAGTGCTCTACTTTTTTCTCTACATTTAAATTAACATGTTTTCTTTGACACTTTCACATTCCATAGTCACAGGCTTGATTACAAATATCCAAAAGCATTTCTTGAATAGACAGGGATATCATTCATATGCAACCCTCTTTTTTCTTCTAGTTTACACTCAGTGATGAACATAAGCATGAGCTTGTAGTACATTGGCTCCTTCAATTCATATTCAAATAAAATAAATTGAAAAAAGTAAAGAGATGAATTTCCTATTAACTGTCTGTTATAGGACTTGACCTGGGCATCTGTGCTGTGGGATCAGAAAGCAACCTTCTCTATTCTGTGAGAACAAATTTTTAGAAAATATTATAGTACCAGAAACCAAAACTGACTATTCCAGAGCATTCAATCCCTTGTGCTGTATGATTTAAAGGAGGTATTTCTTCTTATCACAGACTGCCAAAAAGCAGTCTAATTCTATCCTGCCCTGGTCAGTCAAATAAAGTTGAGCATGACAAATTTGAAGCTTATGGGGTAAGGACCTCTACAGCCTTTCTCCCCCAGTACTCCACAACTTTACAAGTGGCAATAAAATTTAGTTGACTTTTTTCCCCCTTTTTTGGTTTTCTGTGTTCTCTTGGTTGGAAAGCTTTTAAATCCACCCATAAACATTTATAGCTAAACTGTCCTTCATGACATCTCTTTCCCATATATCTTAGCACATTTATACTTCATGAGGATCTTGTTTTGAAAATATAATTCAGTTGATGTTCAGCATTTTCTTCAGTGATGATCCCAGGCCTTCAAACAATGGCTGAGTATATTAATCTCCACAAGACTTCCAGAGATCCATCAACGGATATTCTTAAACTCATCATAAAAGACATCTATATCCTTTAGTATCCAAAATGATCAAGCAAACAAAAGTCTCACAGTATTTCTTAGATATAGGAGAAATTCTAGGGATGAAAGGCCACATAAACACAAATAATGGAAGGTATTAGACCTAAACGATATGCACCTCAGGGCTGTTAAATTGGAAAAACTGGTCTTATGTCATGGAGCTCACCAGTATTTTTTGGATTTTTTACCGTCGAGTTCATGAAATGAGCGTCTTCACTGTGAGAAATGTCAAACCTAATTATAAAAGCTAGTAAGTATCATATTATTAGGAGCTAAACACCTACACCAAATTCAAGGCAATATGTTGCTTAAGGAAAATTTAATAGCACAAAACAACCCCAAACCATCTAGTTTACAGAAGTTCTCCACCAGAACCCTAAGACCAAATTAGCATTTCCATGATATTCTTTTACATCTAATGCTAGAAATTCTTCTGGAGGAATATTCTCTGATTCTTCAACTCTTCTTTCTGGATCTTACTTTTTCCACACTTGTGTAAAGTCTAATTCCTATAGCACATCCCTTTCTTCATAACATTCTTTCTCATTGGTCCTGCTTCTCCTGTTTGAACCTGGACTGATAAACTTGCTCACAGATTCCCTGCAGGTGGCCAAGAAATTATTAACCTGTCTTGTTACCACAATTGATGAACTAGAAGAGAAAACTGATCAAAGAAGGAGCCCATCTACATACAGGACTATTGAGAAAAACAAATGTGGGCTGATTAGATGAGGTTTTTTGCATTTTAGGATTGGGACACAGGGATTGTGTCCATTAGCCAGTGGATTTAAAACAAATGACTTTATGTAGAAAGGGGCTAGGGCAAGTCATTGTGAAATATTTTTAAGTTAAGGGATCATATGAAAGATATGTAGAGAGAAAATAAAATAAAAAGAAGTATGGGGCCGGGCGCTGAGGCTCAAGCCTGTAATCCTAGCACTCTGGGAGGCTGAGACAGGCGGATCTTTTGAGTTCAGGGGTTTGAGACCAGCCTGAGCAAGAGCAAGACCCTGTATCTACTAAAAATAGAAAGAAATTAATTGGCCGATTGAAAATATATAGAAAAAATTAGCTGGGCATGGTGGCGCACGCCTGTAGTCCCAGCTACTCAGGAGGCTGAGGCAGAAGGATTGCTTGAGCCCAGGAGTTTGAGGTTGCTGTGAGCTAGACTGATGCCACAGCACTCTGGCTGGGCCAACAGAGTGAGACTGTCTCAAAAAAAAAAAAAAAAAAAGAGAATGGTAAATAATCTGACACTCAGAGATGGAGAACCTAGCCTGTGTTCCTCATGGCTTTTCACTTGTCAAGAAGTCTAACCTTGTTTTACGTGCTGTATTTGGGTTCTGGAAAACATGACCAGATCCTGGAAATCAATGCCTTCCTCTCTTTTGCAAATATGATTTTTCCCCCTTGAGACAAACAAATAAAAATGCAGTTAAATGAAACCAAACACTTAAATTATATAGACAAAGATTAAAACAGAGATGTGAAAATTGAGCACTTTTAGGTAAGGTCCTATTTTTTATTTAATCCTACCTAGAGTCCAAGAATAATAATCACATTTATGCCAGTGATTTCTAAGATACAAGGACACATTTAAAGTACACAGTGGAAATATCCTATTTTGCTACCAG
Source organism: Lepilemur ruficaudatus (assembly GCA_963574885.1). Taxonomy (NCBI): domain Eukaryota; kingdom Metazoa; phylum Chordata; class Mammalia; order Primates; family Lepilemuridae; genus Lepilemur; species Lepilemur ruficaudatus. Next base: position 13,117 of record CAUYRT010012145.1, on the reverse strand, counting down.
GTTATTTTGTCCTCCAAAATAAATGATTTCCTGTGAGACTGATACATTATTATGTATCAGACTCTATGCTAGACACTTAAAGATAGATAGATAGGTAGATGATAGATAGATAGAGAGTAGATAGACAGAGCCAAAGAGACAGAGGGATAGAGACAGAGACAGAGAGACACACACAGAGACAGAAAGACAGAGAGATACACAGAGAGAGAGACAGACACACACAGACAGAGATACTTTGATCTTTCAAACTTCTCAGTGTTGTTTGGAAGACAGACATACAAATAGAGAATTTTTAAATAATGCAGTGACATTAGTGATAAAGACATACACAGAATAAAACAGAGTAATATGGGGAGCACTGCATCCATATCACAACACTCCATCTTCTTTACAAAACACAAGGTTATGCTTTTTCCTAATTAGAAATTGAAGAATTTCAGGAGTGCCTGCACTAATGTGCTTGAGACAGGAAAAGAAGCACACTCTCTTCCAACAATGTTCATCATGTATATAACCTACAAGTAGTTTATATTCTCACAGTCGATCATTATAACTCCCTTGCAAACATCCTCAACTGTCATTTCTGTTTTTGATTTTTTATATACTTATGGAAAAACCATAATTCAAGTTAAATCAAACTCTCATTCTACTTTAGCCTGCACCTTGGAGATGAACATAACTGAATAAAAAAAGTACTGGTCTCAGTACTTTTGTACTCACTCAGTACTCACTTATGTACCCTTAAGTGAGCCCCTAATGCTGTCTAGCATCATACTATATATATATAAATTTCCAATCTTCTCCCTTTCCTGTTCTAGATAGATACCTCAAATTCCCCCTTTCTTTTCAAACCTCCAAAGCCCCTCCCCATCCACCCTCTCAGATGATGACCTTGATTCTAACTTACTTGAGAAAACCAAAGCAACTAGAAGTCTACAATCTTTACACTCTGCATCGTGACTCTCACTGCAAAACCCTCTCTCTCTCTCTTCCCTGATTTATTTTTCTCTGTAATAATTGTATCCAAAATTAACTATTGACCCACTATATAGTTTGCCCATTTGTTCCATCAGTCTCACAAGAATAGGTCTGACAGGCGTCTCACAGGGGAGGGAGAAGGAGCTGTGCAGCTCCACTTTTATTTGCTTATGTCCGGGCATTCCATAGAGCACTTTATTTGGGGGAAAATATTCAGTAGATAGAAAAGAAGGTTTGAAAACCATTCGTTTAGTGAATCATAGATTCAAAAATAAAGATATCTTTATTTCTCCTGAGTTTTCAGCTTAATTTTTTTTGAAAATCAAAAATTCATAAAAAAGTTGCAAGAACAGTAAAACCAGCTTAATATTACATGAACTATTTGTCAGTAAGTTGAGAATGCGATGCCCCATCGTCCCCACACATTTCACTATTTTGGACTTTTTACCTAATGACAAAATACTAGAATCAGAAAATTAACATTGAGTGATGACCGAACTAGTTCTCAGACCCCAGCAAAAGAGAAAATTGTCCAAAAAATATTCTTTATAGCCCCCAAATACATTTCAGAATCCTGCTTACACTTAGTTGTCATATCTCTTTAGTTATTTTCAAGATAGAATAGTTCCATAATCTGTCCTTAACTTTAATGACCTTGATATTTTGAAGTTTATAGACCAATTGTTTTATAGGATTTTATTCAATTGGGTTTTTTCTGATATTTCCTTCTAAGTAGATTCAGGTTTTGTACCTTTGGTTAGATATTGCAGAAATAATATTGTGTTTTTCTCATTGTAGCCTATCAGGGACACAAGATTTCAAATTGTCCCATTATGATGTTTGATATCTCAATATGGATTGCTGCCAGGCATCCCTCTTAAAAATAAAATTCTTTGTCATTTGTAATTAGTAAGTATTTGGTGTAGAGGTATTTTGAACTATATAAACATTCTGTTCCTCATCTAAATTTTAAATTATTTGTGTATCTATTTTTATTAGACTGGAGCTACCGGTTTCCCATATTTTTCAATAGAAAATAATCCATTCCTATTAGGTTTATGTTTGTCCTCAAATTGTCCCAGAGCAAGATGGCTTCTGTGTCTTTCAGACATTATTCATTGACAATTTTCTCACTTTTTGTCATAGGCAGTGCCAAGTGCCTTATCTTCAAGTCTGGTTGTCCTATCATTGGATTCTGTCATTTTTCAAAGGATCACTAGTTTCTTTAGAAGAGAACGGCATGTAGAAGCTAAAATCTGGGAGGTAGTTATAAATGTAACCACGAGTTTCTACTAAAAGTTCCAAATACAATCAAATACCATTCTCCTTTTCACCTTTTCTCTCCCCTGTGCTTGTAATTCCATTCTCTGATACTAGCTTGCACCAACCTTAACATATTTAACTAATATCCCCATGATCACAATATTCCTGTGTATATGTTCTCTCCACCTTACTTCAGCTTTAACTGTCTGTGTCCAGCCTCAACCACCACCTACTATGTAGTTCCTTCTTATTCTGCCCATGCTCCCTAAACCTGTGCCAAAAAAATTTCACAGCGTCGAAGCCCTCCTCCCTCAACCAAGGCTCTGGTACCCTGCAAAGGGCTGCCTGCCTCACCCCCACGTGGACGACAGCCTTTCCTCACTTGGGCTCAATATTCCATACTGGACAATCTTTCTTATGTGGCTCAGCTTCTGTTCCTCTCTCTCATTTCTCTCCTATGTGAAAACCTTTCTCATCACCCTTGGCTCTAACACCCTGCTTTGGTCACTCTGGCTCCTTTTTACTTAGTGCGGACTATTACCTTGGTTGGCCCTATCTACTGGCTTAGGATGGGATTGCTCAGGAAATCAAAGGAGGAGATGGCAATGGTAGAAAAAGAAAGGAAAGAGAAGAAGTAGGGTATGAAGAATAGAAACGGCAATTCTCATGATTTTAACACAGATTGAGATTGATGTACTAGATATATTGTTTCATTGGCCATCCTCTCAATTTTTTATCCTCTTTCAGTCTATCTATTTTCTGGTAGCCACATTAAAACCAATGTAAACTGGTAAAGTTGAGTTAAAATAAATATCTTAACCCAATAAATACTAATTATTATTTTGGCATGTAAGCAATATAAAGTTATTGATATATTTTGTATTCTTTTTTAAATATTAACTCTTCTAAGATCTGTTGTTTTTTATTGGTACATAATATTTGCACATATTTATGGAGTACATGTGATATTTTGTTACATGCATATAATGTATAGGTTCAAGTCAATATATTTATGATATCCATCACATCAAGTATTTATTATTTCTATATGTTGGGAACATTTCAAATCCTCTCTTCTAGCTATTTTGAAATATACAATACATGGTTAATTATAGTGACCCTACTCTGCTATTGAACATTAGTACCAGTTCTATCAAACTGTATGCTTTTACCCATTACCCAAGTTCTCTTTATCCCCCTACAACACCCAGGCATCTATTGCTCTACTTTCTACCTCTATGAGATCAACTTTTTTAGCTCCCATATATAAGTAACAGAATATTTCATGTTTTAACTTACAAAACATCTCATTTTGGATATTAATTTTCATCAGAAATGTTTGATTTATATTTAGACTGCATAAAGTTATTAATTGAAAAAGTAGATTCATAATTCCAAAGTAGTTCAAATTCACTTAAAATACCCAAATATGAAGTAACCATCAATTGATAAGATTATAGTAAAACTAATTAAAATAAAATAACAAACTCAATTTCTCAATTGCATTAGCCATATTTCAAGTACTCCACAGGCATATGTGGCTAGTGACTATGATATTAGACAGTGTAGGTATAGTCACTTAGAAAAAAGAAGTATCCAAGTTACAGAATGCTATTGGTATTGATAAGAAAGAATATCAGTGACTTTGAAGTGATACAATCAATCTAATTTGGTGACAGATCAGATCAAAGGCAATAAGGGTTTAAGAGAAAATTCCAGAAAAACTTGCATTACTTACCTAATATAATAGAATTCTAAACAATATTTCTCAAACGTTAGTGTGAGGAAATTTCCTTGAAGTGCTCCTTGAAAATACATATTTCTCTTCAGAGGACAGTCCCAAAACAACAAATGCTGACATGGATGTGGAGAGATTGGAACACTCTTAGACTGCTGGTGGGACTGCAAATTAGTACAATCACTGTGGAAAGTAATTTGGAAACATCTCAAAGAGCTAAAAATAGAAATACTATTTGATCCAGCAATCCCCACTACTAGGCATCTCCCCAAAGGAAAAAAGATATTCTATAATAAAGACATCCGCACTCAAATGTTTGTGGCAGCACAACTCACGATTTCAAAGATGTGGAAACAACCCAAGTGCCCATCAATACGTGAGTGGATTAATAAAATGTGGTATCTGTATGCCATGGAATACTACTCAACTACAAAAAACAGTGGTGAACTAGCACCTCTTATATTATCCTAGATAGAGCTTGAGCCCATCCTTTGAAGTGAGGTATCATAAGAATGGAAAAACAAGCACCACATGTACTCGCCATCAAATTGGTACTAAGTGATCAACACTAAGGTGCTCCCATGGTAGTAATATTCACTGGGAGCCAGTCAGGTGGATGGGGTTGGATGAACTCACAACTAATGAAGGCAGAGCACATTGTAAGGGGCAAGGGCACACTTGTAGCCCTTGCTTGGGCGAGGCAAATGCATTACGTGTAACCGAAATGTTTATACCCCCATAATATACTAAAATTAAAATAAAATAAATAAAAATAATTATGTTAAAAAATACTTAAATAAATAAATAAAAATAAAAATACACATTTCCTATCCTTTGCATTGTTCATTCACATATCCTGGTTTAGACATTCTACAGTGGGGCTTAGAAAACTGCATTTTAGTTGATTCTGCCTCAGATCATTGAAGCAAACTTTGAGAAATAGTGCCCTCCAGAGTTCAACTGTATTAAAACCAGTTTACAGTCCAGTGTTAAAACCTGTATAGAGCAGTTGATGTCTTCCTGCCTCGGTTAGGGCAATGCTGAGCCCTGTTTCATTATCTCCGTTTCATGAATGACATATATTTGCACTCACAATTCAAGAGTTTAGAATCTTGCCAACAGGTGTGGACACATTTTGAAGTTCTTCGATCAGTAAAAACACAGCAAATGATAAATTGTATAAGCAATTGATTGTAAGCAATGAAATCTACTACTGTGCCTCTCTCAGATTGGCAATACTCAAATAGTGGCTATGCTTCTATCCAAAGACATTTTCCTGGTCTACATTATTAAAGATCAAAAGAAGCAATATATTTGGCACTATTTAGAGATTATTCATTCCTTGAGAGAAAAGTATTGATGTCTTGGTCATAAACATATTGTCATTATTTTTATTTTACATTGCTTTATTTTCACCCCGAAATTTTATAAGCTTGCCTTATAGGCACAAATTTGTTTCACTAGATTTAAAATAGGGTTTTCTGTTTTCCAATGTCTACTATTTCATAATGATTCATCATCCAGTTTTTAATCCCAATTATTACTTGAGAAGATAACAAGACACTAAATGAAGAAGAAAAAAAAAGCTTTGTTCAGGTATTCCTGCATATGGCCTCATTTTTAAATTTATATGTACCAATGTTGCTTGATTAAAATTTAAAGGGGAAAATTAAGTATACGAGAAAAAAAATAAAATATGTCATTTGTGTCATAGCAATCTGAATGGCATTCAGAGACCGATTTCTTTATGAATCTCTAAAAGTATGTACTAATGACAACCATATGTAAGAGAAACGTCTGATGTATCAACAGAATGTCCATTATTATAGCATTCCGTCATGGGCTTCCTATACAATACACCCTTTTCTCTCATTAAAATAAAGTGGCAGCACTGAGGATGAAGTCTGTCTTGCCTTGGAGTGGCCCTTTCTAATAAACTATAGAAAATCTGAACTAAGGACCCTAGAAATCTATAAATTGTACAAATCACTGATATAAGAAATGTGCCCCAATTGTGCCAAGAGCCTTAGAAAACTCCTTTAGCTCACCAACTGAGCAAGAAAGAGTGACCTCAAACAGGCAGAACTACAAGTTTAGATGGAATGTCATGGCTGAAATTTACATAGATCCTTATTGAACACACCACTGAAGGAAGCAGTGGCTTTATTTCTTGCATGTCAGGAAACTCACTCCTTCAACCTGACACACTGTCTGACATATTTCAGTCCCCTTTCACCCTTTTATTTGCCAATCTTGTCTATACAATTACTGTGGGTCACTTCTTATTGACACCCTAAAACAAGAACAGGCATCTCTCAGTTGTCATTGTCTTAAACCTACTTACAAGTTGATCTATCCCTGAACAGTTATACTGCATAGATTACAGCCAGACTATTTTTGGTATAAAATCAGATTAGAAAATGTGTTCTTCAGGATGCTTAATACAGAGAAAGTACAGAGTAAAATAAAGTCAACTTCCTGTTGATGTGCAGGAATATGGGAATATACATCCTCTAGGTGTGACCAATTTATTCTTGTTATTCATATAGATGGAAGGATTAAATTTATTCTTGTAATTCATATAGCTGAAAGTTTTATGATATATTCAAAATCCAGTTTCACTTAGAAATTATTTTATCTAGTTAGATGATTGGAGAGGAAGAGGTGAAAGTTGTTCAGATTCCCTATATAAATAATTGCATTAACTATGTCTTAATAATGTATTATAAAAATATTTTAATTTTGTTCCAAAAAGTAATCAGACATTGATAATTCTATTTGTTACATCTATAAATTCAAAGTTAAGAATTCCTGCGGTTATTTTTATATAGAAATACTAGGATAAGCTAATCCTATTTGATTCTTTCTGTCAAGATGCTGGTGCCAAGTACTGACAAATCCAGGTAAACTGCCTCCTTCAAAAATTCATTTTAAGCTGCCATTGTGTGCCACTTGTTACAAACCAGCAAATTAAGGCTTCAGAATACAAACATAATACCTGGGGTCCATGCCATTACGAACCGAACCTCACATAGTCCAGTGGGGGAGTCAAGGAAGAGAACAAATAGTAATTTTACATTGTGCACTGAGAAAATTATTTATAATGAGATTTGGAAGATTCAGGACTGGTGGTTCAAATTAAGTAAGTGGAAGTTTTCCCATTGCACAAACTAAAAAGGCATTCCAGACAAAAGGCATAACCGTTACAAAACAAAGCTGACAGCTATAGCATGCTTTAGGAAATGTTCATGCTCATAGCTCAAACAGCAAGTGTGGAAAAACAGGGAGGAGAATCAGTAGAAATGAGAAGCCGAAGCCGAAGGCAGAGGCCATAATACTGATAGCCATGAACATCACTGTAAGTGAATTGAATTTTACCCTACAGATGACAGGGCATGGTTGAAAGATTTTAAATAGGGGAATGACAATATGTAGTTCAGCCAGATTATTGAAGATAATTGTTTAGAAACTATAGGCATTGCAATAACAAGGTAACAGGCTTCAGTTCCATAGTTCCTAATTCACTGTTTTCCCCCAGGTTTTCATGTCTTGGGTCAAGTTCAAGGGCTGATAATAAAAATTCTCAACAAATTAGGAATAGAAGAAAACTTTCTCAACCTGAAAAAAGGCATCCAAGAAAAACATACAGATAACATTATAACTACTGGTACAAGACTGAGTGGTCTTGTTCTAAGATTTAGAACGAGACAAGAATTCCTCACCATTTCTATTCAATATTGTACTGGGCATCCTAGCTAATGAACTAAAGTAAGAAAATAAAAGTCATACGGAAAGTAATAAAAGAGTTTCTGTTTTCAGATGACATGAGTTTTCCCAAAGGAAGATATAACATGTTTCTATTTGCAAAGGGTATGGTCTGTCATATAGAAAATCCTAAGAAATAGTTTTTAAAAAGTTTATAGAGCTAACAAGTAGTTTATTACATTTAGTATTTTTTTTTTTTTTTTTTATACAGAGTCTCACTCTGTTGCCCGGACTAGAGTGCCGTGGCGTCAGACTAGCTCACAGCAACCTCAAACTCCTGGGCTCAAGCAATCCTTCTGCCTCAGCCTCCCTGGCTTAGTCTTTTGTTAAAATTTTCTGCTGTGTTTCGAAATTCCCTAAATGATGCTTTCATTTCTTTAAGTTCTATTAATATTATATCCCTTGTTATATTGTCTAGCTCTTTAGTGACTTTTTCATTAATTTTCTGAAATATGTTTGGCTTCTTTTTGTTGGTTTTCAACTTTCTCTTCAATTCTAGTAATCTTATTTGCTATCAATGTTCTGAAATCCATCTTTCACTTCAGCAATTTCATTGTTGTTGGAGTCCTTTATTGAAATTCCATTGTGATCCCCTGGTGGATACTGAATTGCTTTTTTTTCATTATGCCAGGGTTCTTTTGCTGTTTTTTTCTCATCTGAGTCCTCTACTCTTGGCCCTGGGCTAATAGGTTTGCAGGACACCTGTTCTTTGCTGGGAACTCTCCTGCTTCATTAGAAGAAGGGGAGGTCCCTAGACAGCACATTTTTATCTACTCTGAAATGTTGATGTGGCAGGGGAGGGGCATGTGCACTAACAGCCTGTAATGCAGGTGTTCATATTTTTCCTGTTCACCTGTGATTGCCACAGTTCAATCCTGTGCTGGATGATCTTTTTGCAGGGTGTTGGGTTGTTCCCCAGATCATCATTGGAAGTTTGAATTGGGGCTGGGTGGAGCCCTCTCCATTGAGGCTGGCCTTGTTGTCATTGCTCTGCCCAGAATGTCCCCATATATATGATAGTTGCAGCTGGGTGAGGCTATCTAGGCAATGGTTGTCAGTTCCTGGGCTGTGGGCATTTACTTGAACTCTATCCAGGTGTAAGAGCAGCTTGAATCTGAGCGGTTTCTGGTGGGGTTTTGGACCTTGGAGCATTTTTGCTGGTCTTATAGCAGTGGTGGAGACTCAGGAATGGGGTCTTGGGGTCCAGGTATAATGCTGGAATATTGTGGGTTTTGTCCCTGGTCTAATGGTAGCTCTGGAGCCACAGGGGTAGTGCCTCAGGCCCCTGCACAAGAGCATCAAAGCTGGGGCTGTGGAAGAGCCAGGAGGGCTTCTGAGCAGAGCCTCAGAGCTGGATTGCTTTAACCAGAGCTCTCCAACTGTCCAGGGGAAAAAAGGTAAATATTTATATGGACTCTAAATATGCTTTTATGATTATGCATGCTCATGGTGCTATTTGGAAGAAAAGGGGACACCTGACAGCAGAAAATAAGAACATTAGGTACACCACTGAAATAAATGGCCCTAATACAGGCTTTGGCTGAGCCTAAGCAAGTAGCCATTATGACCTGTCCTGGTCATCAGAAAGAGGACACTTATGTCACAAAAGGGAATCAAGTCAGTGACAGGGCTGCTAAAAAGACTGCTAAAACGGCTGCTAAAAGTGATCTGTTACTTGGATCTTTAATACCCCAGTTGGATTTAAATCAATATAAACCACACTACACTGAGGAGGATGAAAAAAAAAAAGCTAAAGATTGGGGTTTTGACACTTGGGATGACACAGCTAAATGGAGACAATTCCCACAGACTTATTCTTCTACCGGAAACATTGGTCCAGCCCCTTATGAGACACTTATATGAATGCACACATTATGGGCATTATGCCTTAATGGATTTAGTGGGACCTCATTTAAAAGGACCCCATTTGCCAGAAACTATACAACAAATAACTGAGAATTGCCCTCTGTGTTCTAGAAATAATCCAAAAACAGGAAAATGACATGCTTCACAGGGGACCCAACCCAACATATGTGGACCCACCCTTTTGATGATTGACAAATTGATTTTATTCCGATGCCTAAAACAACTGGAAACTTTATATATTTGCTTGTATTAGTGGATACTTTTTCAGGGTAGGTGGAGGTTTATCCCACCCAGATGGAGAGGGCATTTGAAATTACCCAGATTCTCCTGAAGGAACTTATTCCAAGATATGGGCTCCCTTCCTCCATACAGAGTGATAATGGACATGCCTTTATCTCAGAAATAACTCAGCAAGTAATTAAAACCCTGCATGTTGAATGGAAATTACATGCATCCTGGAGACCTCAATCTATAGGAAAAACAGAAAAAATGAAATCAAACTTTAAAAAAAATTATAGCAAAATTAATGCAAGAAACCCACCTGAAGTTAGATAGGGTGCTGCTGCTTGCACTGCTCTGGATTTAGGTCACCCTTAGGAGCAGGCTTAAGTTAAGCCCCTACAAAATAGCTTATGGGAGACCCTTCCTAGCACCCCTAGGTAAGTGTGTTGACATAATTATAAGTGAGGAAAACAAAGTAAAAAAAATATGTTAAACAAATAAGCCAAATACTAACCACTATATGAGTTTGTCCCCTTTAGGTCCTCGCCTCAGCTGGAAGCACCCCTCTACACTTTTAAACCAGGAGATCAGGTTCTGCTTAAAGTCTGGAAAGAACATGAACCCAAACAACAACTGGCAGAGAAGTGGAAGGGTCCCCATGAAGTGCTTCCAACAACTCACATATCATTGAAATTGTCAGGAATAAAACCTTGGGTCCATCATACCAGGGTAAAGAGGTATCCTATAGCAGAAGAGGACCCAAAACCCCAATGGAAAGACCAGCCTTTAGGAGATGTAAAGTATCCGTTTAAAAGAAACGAAAAATGAAACTGTTGGTAGTTTTTTCCCCCTAGTCTTTCTCTAATTATTTGTTCTGTCTATAGTGTAGAAAACTCCACAGCGAAGGTTTCCCCAGGATACAACCTCTTCTGCTGCTTTTGTCTTGCTGCTGGGTCTGTGGACCTTGTTCAGCGCAAGTATTCTAATCCAACCCTATATTAGACAAATATAATCCTTCCATCTACACCACCACCCGGATTCAGCAGAAAGTAGCTCAATGAATACAACACCCCTCCTCCCATAGATATGGAAGGAAATAAAACTGAAAGTGGGAATATGTAATAGAGAGGATAGCCTAAAAAACAGAAAAAGAAAGTGTGTATTCTGTCTCTCACTGAAATGGGCTTCCCTGCCCAAGGCTGGCAGCTGGGTGGGCCAGGGGAGTGTTTTCTTTGTTCTCTGCATTGTAGGAGATATGGAGGATCAAGAGGTAGTCCCAGGAGATCCTGAGCAACTCTGCCTGGTGGCAGACTGGTAGAGGCATCCCAACAGATTCTGGAGATGAAAGGATCAGAACCATCAACAGTAATTGACAACAACACTGTCAACCTGAGAACTCTCCCCTTTAAAAGTTCTGTATTTTTGCTTATGGGGGAGGAAAAATTGGATTTGGTGATAATAGTCTGTGTTTTTGTTCCCTTTGCCAGCAAAGGAATAAATCACTTTCCTTCTCTTCAATTACTTCTCCTTGTTCTTCTGATTTGGTCTCGTGGACAAGTGCTGAGCTTTCAGTAACACTTTCACTTCTATTGATTACAATGAATTATCCAAGGTTGTTTGTATGTAAAACTAATGGTATTACACACTAATTGTGTCCATTAAGAGTGAGAATAAAATAAAATATTTTTTTGAGAATTCACTTTTATTGTAATTTTAGAAGATTTCCTGGAATGATTTTCATGCTTTCAATTTAAATTTTAAAATATCTTGCATAAATTAGAATAAAATTATTAGCACACATATGTGACAGTCTGATTCTTTCACAAACCTGAAATTGTTCTGGTTAAATATGTCTAAAACATAATTTATGAGGAGATATCAAATGCAGTGATGACACACTGAAATGACATGAGGCAAACAAAATTTTTTATCATAGAGTAAACTTTAGAAATAAAATATAGTTTTAAATTCTAACTAGTAAAAATTTGAGAACATTAAAATGGTAAAAGGCTGCCATCTTCAGGGTTCTAGAAGCTTATTTCTTCTAACATATATATGATGAGTATATAATTTGCTAGTCTTTGTTATGCTAAAGGTGGGCTATTATTTTAGATGGTAGTTCAGTGCATTAGTGAAGTAAAAAAATTATCCTGTATTCATATTTTTAAAAATCTGTGAAGGAATTCTGAAAATTATTAATGTAATCATAAAGAAATAAAATACGTGCTTTTTCCTCTACCTTCAAGAAAAAATAAGCACACCTATGATGTGTTGAGTTAGTTTGCAAATTTTTAAAGACAGAGTACTGTAGCTTTTGAAACATGAATACATGACTCAGCTATTTATTTTAGGTAAAATTTCAATTCCCCTCCTTTGGTAGTTGTGAAAAACTTTCAAGTATGTTGCTAGAGAAGTATGCATCTAGGATTCTTCAGTATAGATTCTTCTGATTTCCCCATTCTTACTTAATCCTGATTTTCATTTGTTGTTTCTAAAATTTTACCTTAATAGATGCCTTTCTATTTTTGAAAAAAAGTGAAAATGCAGATAATATCCAATTTAACTATTTTTTATGCATTCAAGTTTTGGGGAGATTTGCCAGAGAAAATATGGATTCCATGGATGGTAATATTAAAATGTTAAAACCCAATTTTTTAAAAGCCAATTTCTATTTTTATTTTATTCCCAGTTAGTAAAAGTGGAAACAAGAATTTTTTATTTTATTTTCATGAATTTCTACTTGATGGCTTACATTTTTGCAAAACTATATTTCATACTCAAAAGCAAATGAAATAAAAGTTCAAATAGCATATAATATTTAAAATGGAGAAATATTTGATTTAGTTTCTTGAATTGTCTTAAATCAACTTAATTTTTGATTCTAATTCATTGCTCACAATGACTAATTATATCTGGAAGCATAAAGTTTACTTCCAGATGAACAAATTTGGCATGTTGTAGATGTAGCATAAACATCCTCTGCTTCATGAGAGTTTAGAATTTCTGTAATGCAGTATATCCATGTATTAATAAATTCTACATGCTGTTTCATACACATGTAATAATTAAATAAGACATAATATGAACAAACCCTTCTATTAAAGTAAAATTCAGCTATATTGCATTTTTATTTTTATTTATTTATTTATTTTTTTTTCTTTTTTATTGGGGGAAAACTACAAAGCATTTACAGTATAATGTTTACAGTCACAATTTATAGTGAGCTGATTTCCCAAAATATATTACCACTCAAGTTGACTTATCTTGTTACATTTAAAAATCTAC
>CAUYRT010012143.1:0-22015 GCA_963574885.1 Lepilemur ruficaudatus | reverse complement strand
AAAAATTAGCCGGCCAACTACAAGTAGAAACAAAAAATTAGCTGGGCGTGGGGGTGATGAGCACCTGTAGCCCCAGCTACTCGGGAGGCTGAGGCAGAAGGATCACTTGAGCCCAGCAGTTTGAGGTTGCAGTGAGCTAGGTTGATGCCACAGCACTCTAGCCTGGGCAACAGAGTGAGACTCTGTCTCAAAAAAAAAAAAAAAAAAGTTGAACCAAAATTAACCAAAGCCCAACCTCAGCTCTCTGATTATATCAAAGAGATCAGCCCCTAGTCCAAACTGTCTGAGAGTCAGAAAAGCAAGTTATTACCTGCTTTCACTCTTTGCTGCTCTTTTATAACATAATATCTGGCCTACAATTAAAAAAAATTACGAGACATGAAAAAGTAGGAAAACATGGCACTTATCAAGAAAGAAAACCTGTCAATAGCAGATCCACAGATGATTTAATATGTAAATTAGAAAACAAGGACATTTTAAAATGTTAAAGAATTTAGAAAAAAAGATGGACAAAAATGGGTGAGAAGAGAGAAAATTTCAGCAGAGAAATAGACGCTGTAAAAAAACATCCAAGTGGAAATTTCAGAACTTAAAAAAAGTCTGAATTAAAATCCATTATTCAATAAGTGGTGCTGTGAAAACTGGATAGCAACATGTAGAAGACTGAAACAGGAGCCATATCTCTCACCACTCACAAAAATCAACACACGATGGATAACAGACTTAAACCTAAGGCATGAAATCATAGTAATCCTAGAAGAATATGTTGGAAAAACTTTTACAGATGTCAGCCTAGGCAAAGAACTTATGAAGAAGACCCTAAAAGCAATCACAGCAACAGTAAATGGGACCTGATTACTTACATTAAAAAGCTTCTGCATGGCCAAGGAAATAATCATTAGAGTGAATAGACAACCTACAGAATGGGAGAAATTATTTGCATGCTATACACTGATAAAGGGCTGATAACTAGAATCCATAAAGAACTCAAGCAAATCAACAAGACAAAATCAAACCACCCATTAAAAAGTGGGCAAAAGACATGAACAGAAACTTTTCAAAAGAAGATAGACTAATGGCCAGGAAACATATGAAAAAATGTTCAACATCTCTCATCATCAGAGAAATGCAAATCAAAACCACAACGAGATATCATTTCACTCCAGTGAGAATGGCTTTTATCAAAAAGTCCCCAAACAGGCCGGGCGCGGTGGCTCACACCTGTAACCCTAGCACTCTGGGAGGCCGAGGCGGGTGGATCGCTCAAGGTCAGGAGTTCGAAACCAGCCTGAGCAAGAGCAAGACCTCGTCTCTACTATAAATAGAAAGAAATCAATTGGCCAACTAAAAATATATAGAAAAAATTAGCCGGGCATGGTGGCGCATGCCTGTAGTCCCAGCCACTTGGGAGGCTGAGGCAGGATTGCTTGAGCCCAGGAGTTTGAGGTTGCTATGAGCTAGGCTGACACCACAGCACTCACTCTAGCCCGGGCAACAGAGTGAGACTCTGTCTCAAAAAAAAAAAAAGAAAAGTCCCCAAACAACAAATGTTGGCTTGGATGCAGAGAGATAGGAACACTCACACTGTTGGTGGGACTGCAAACTAGTATAGTGCAACCTCTATGGAAAGCAGTATGGAGACACTTCAAAGAACTACAAGTAGAACTACCATTTGATCCAGCAATCCCACTACTGAGTATTCATCCAAAGGAAAAAAAGACATCGTATAAAAAAGACACTTGCACTCAAATGTTTATAGCAGCACAATGCACAACCGCAAAGATGTGGAATCAACATGTGAGTGGATTAATAAAATGTGGTATATGTATACCATGGAGTACTACTCAGCCATAAAAAACAACGGTGAACTAATACCTCTTATATTAACCTGGATGGAACTGGAGACCATTCTTCTAAGTGAAGCACCACATGTGTTCACCATTAAATTGGAACTAACCAATCAATACCTATGTGCACATCTGGAAATAACATTCATGGGAAATGAAGCAGGTGGGAGGGGGTAGGGGGATGGGCAAAATCACACCTGTCAGGTACAATACACACTATGTGGTGCATGGGCACACTTTGACTCAAATGGAACAAAAGCAATTTACATAACCAAAACGTTTGTACCCCCATAACATTCTGAAATTTAAAAAAAAAAAATGTTTTCCATCTAGCATGAAAATACTTATATAAGAAGTATTTTAAAATAAATCTTTATTATCAACATATTAATACTTAGTAAGGACATCATCTTATGTCAAAAGTATCTTTTAAATTTAAAACCTGCTTAAGCATATGTGACAATTTTAAATGATTTCAAGTTTGAACTAAAGATTGAAAATGTAAGAAAAAATCCAATTGTAAAAATTACATCATTAAAATAAAATAACATAAATATATTTGAAGTGATATTGACTTCTGAGTGAAGACAGAAAGGAAGATGCTATTGTCTGCCATTCTTATTGCCAGTGAAAAAGAATGACATCCAGATGGAATAACCTCGGTTCAGTCTAAATTTGTTTTTTACTATAGTTTTCAACGATTTGATCCTCCAACATAACAAAGATAACTTAAAGGGGGAATTCCAGGACAAAAAGTATAAATTTCAATAGACTAATTCCATGAGATAAATCTCCAACTTCCTAAATTTAAAAGATATCCATAAGGTAGAATCAAAACAACATAGGTCTCACTATTCTATTTGTTAAAAAATCCCCTTGCTTTTCTCTTTTCCTTATAGTCAGTTTTAAGTTCTTCAGGGTCTTTCCTCTCAGTGCTAATTAGCACAATTGCATTGTTTAGTCCAGAGAATGCTGCTGGTTAAAAGAATCTCTGAAAGATGAGGAGAAAACGTGCCCTCTTACTTTGTGGTTGTGGAAAAGTAGAAAATATTCTTGGCTAGAAGCTTGTCCTGATAAAGAATGGAATGGAGAATATTCACAAAAGGGTCAAGCTTACCGTCCCCTGCCCACAAGTGTGGAGACTTGGGTGGAAATGTATGCTCCTATTCTGTTTTCTGTTTAACAAAGGAGTCTTCTAAGATAGCCACACTTCAAAGGTTATGTTAAAAGCAGTAAAACATAATTTATAACCAAGAAGATCATGTAATTTTTTATATGCTAGGATAGTTTTGAGAGTGAAAGGGGCACTATTAATAATTGCACAATGCCAGCCAGTCATGGTAGCTCATGCCTATAGTCCCAGCTAGTCGGGAGGATGAGGCAAGAGGATCGCTAGAGGCCAGGAGTTTGAAACTAGCCTGGGCAATATAGGGAGACCCTGTCTCTAAGAAAATGAAAAAAAAAAAAAATTAGCCAGGAGTGATGGCATGTGCCTGCAGCAGTCCCCACTACTCAAGAGGCTGAGGTGGGAGGATCTCTTGAGCTCAGGAATTGGAGGCTGAGAACTATGATGGCACCAGCATAGGTGACAGAGCAAGACCCCATCTCTTGAAGAAAAAAAAAAAAGATAGAAACAAAAAGAAAACTTTAGATAATAAAAATAAAGTAAATGCACAAGGCCAACAGGCATAAACTAGATAGCTTTGGGCACTCCAGAATGCCTAATCACTCTCTTTAACGCCAAAACTCTATAATTCTAATTGTTTGTTTTACTTCGTAATTGTTTGCCCTAATAATATTTAAATTGACATTTCTATTTCCTAGAAGGTATAAATACCTATGAGGTACCTTAAATCAGAAGAAGAACTTTCTGATGTTCTTCTCCCTTTATCTATAAAAGTCTAATAAAACTATGACTGTTTTGGATTCCCTATTCAAAGAAAGGGTTTGAGAGTCTGAATCATTGAGACTCGTAATTTAAGTTCCAGGAAGCCAGGCTTTAAATCAGATATGTATAACCTCAAATAACATGGCAATCTACTGTTAATGGTGTCCTAAATCTGTAGAGCAAACAACTGGATTAACCTCAATAGAAATCCCATTCTGAAGGGGATCTCAGAGATAACCCCTGTGATTGTTATATTATTTTGGTCAAGGCACCAGTAAAATAAACAAACACTCCCTTGTACTGACAGTATCTGGTAGGACATGAAAGACCTGTCTACTCTCTCAAAGTCAATCAAATACGATTATTATGAGTCTAGAAAGTCTCATATTTGTCCCACCAACTTAAAGAACATCTAAACTTAATTATTTTAAATATGTTCCTGTATCAATTGCAAGCAATTGGAACAAATATTTGCTTCCCCTCATCACTCAGAAAAGCACAAAATTTGTCCCAAATTTTACCTCTAAACTGTACTGTATTTGACTCAGAAAGATACTTGAGAGTAAAAGACAACCAATTAAATTGAGTGATTTGATTTTGCATTCAATCATGATGTTGGCTATTTGTTGTTACAATTTCAAAGGAGTTAAGAGAATGGAAATATAATTTAATTTTAATTTGTAAGTGTGACATTTTGAATTAAAATGAAAGGTCAAAAGAACAGTCAATATTTAAGATATGCCACTGAAATCTCTTTCATTTTAGAGATCAATGAAATCTCTTACATATGTAGAAATTGGCTTTGTGACAGTACTAAGAAATACAGTGCACAAAAACCCCAATTCCTATATTTATCTAACTTGCAAATCTTAAGAATTTTTAAAATAAAATGAACCATCCAGTATTTTGTTAATGAGCATATCTTTTAACCCATAGAATGTTTGCAATTGATCTTTACAAGAATATCAAAAATCTTGTTTTCTAAAATATATTCAGTATTTTAGTGTCAAATGTATTTTAATTTCAAAATTAATAAGTAAAGAATCATCTACATAGCAATGCACCTATTAGCTAATAAGACCATTACAGTTTTCTAATTTTATTTAAAACATTACTAAGAGCTCTTTTAGTACATGGGGGGGGGGCAGTCAAAAATATCAATTAGTTTTAAATATAGTTACTAATTTGGTATTCTAAGTGGTGCTTAGAAAATCAATATAGAGTGAATATAGAATTTTAAACAACTATGAAACAGAAGAAAGATTATAGAAAAACACCCAAATACCAAACATGCATGGAAAAAAAAGAGAACTTTCAAAGCAGACCTTAAAGTATGAGAGTAGAGAAAAAGATGCCCATCTCTAAGAGTTTCAAGAAAGAATGTACATAATGTCCTTAATTATTCAAAATAACCAAAAAGACAGAGTTGTTAGTGAAACAAATATATGTGGATCAAAAATTAAGGATTGATTTTTAAGCTCGTTAGTTTCAAGCAAAGAAAATATGGCAACCTTTTCTCGGAACATATAGCCCAGTAGCTCCTGCGCTTTTACATCATAATTTATCTAAAATAAACAAAATAAAAGACAGAGAAAAAAAAAACTCAGGATCACTCAATTTGTTAAGCTAGCTGAATTACTAAATAAAAAGTTACACAAATTTTTTAAAATTAACATGTTAAAATACATTTATACATTAATAGGGAATCAAAATTTCATATATAGGTCTGCTTTTGGTCCATCAACTAAGAAAAAAATAATTCATAGAATTTTAAAGTTAGATTGCTTTAAGCTAACCTAATATTCTGTATGGGAAAATAAAACCCCTGAGAAATGAAGTGACTTTGCTCAAGGTAAAAGAATAAACTATTAGCAGGGCGAATACAGGAATCAGGCCTTCTAATACTTCTATACTTCTTCATCTCAATATTCTGATTACAGAAATCTCTTATAATAATATCAAATATCACTGTATTATACAGCAGGAGTCAACTCAAGGAATAAAGTTTGCCTCTAGTTCTCTCATTCCTTAAAATGGTCTTGTTAACTATTAATAAGTTAGTTGTATCACATTATGATGAGAAAGCACTCAATGGTGATATAACACAGATTTGAATTCTGAGGCTTCTAACTTGAGAGGGAAGTATGGCAGAAAATTCCTTAAATTTATAAGTACTTTCCTAAGAGATTATCTTTCTGTCTCGTGTCAAAACTTTCCATAAAATATTTCTTATTTCAAAATATCAGTTAAATAGGCAAGATATTATGTTTTAAAACTGTAAACTTAATATCTAAATGCAAGAAGTAATACTTCTTTAGTAAGAAGTGACACTTTGAAAAAGCCAGCAAACGCTACTATTAAGAGACAAGGGAGAAACACTTTCAACGTCAAAAAATATATCATTTAGGTACACCCATACCTACTTAAAATGTACAATTCTAAGAATGTACATTTTTAGCCAAAGATTCCAAATACTTGAAAGCATTGCAGCATTTCCATTGAGTTAATTTTTCTAAAATTAAAAAACACACACACACACACAACAACACACCCTTACAAATAAAGTTGGATTACCTTGTCCAGAGCAAACTTAGTGTTTCCTACTGAAGATAATGACAGGGTGTAAGATCCAACAAGGGCAAAGTTGCTGGTACGCACAGCATTGAGACCTCCTGGACTGGCCATAACTGTGAAGAAAGAAGAAATAAAGTTTAGTTCAGAGTGACTTTTCTAAATATAAATAGTAATTCTTCACCCCACCCTAATAGGATGAAATTAAATTGCCAGAGAAAGGGCTTTAAATATGGAATAAAACAAAACATCAACATATGTCCTAATGAAAGAAAACTATTAAGTATTTTGTACTTTAATTTAAGTGAGGTACAGGCACTCCTTAACATTTGGGATGAATGAATTTTTAAAGTCACAGACTTAAAAATGTGTACATAAAAAGCAACTTCTCCATAAAAAATATGGACAAGACATCATTCCTAGTTACAGTCCAGCATGACATAATTAGCAGCAGAGACTATCTCTGCACAGGTCTTCTTAGTAACTCTCTTATGCTACAGAAAAGAAAAAGACCAATAGCCCAAAAGCAGTAAGGGCAACCAGCTCCCACCTAATTCCCTTTGGAAAACACAGGCCGAATGCCATTCCAGAGAAGGCCTTTCCTGGCTCACTGGCACTCCAGTTCCCAGTGAACTAGAAGATGCTCTTCTGACATGACATAGTGCCAGTTATGGTCAGGAAAGTTAAAGGAAGTAAACTCCATAGGGCAGATAGCACAAAACAAATCTACAGAACAAGAGAAGTTGAGGTGAGGTGTAATGCTACCTGCTGCCATTGTCAAGTGACTAGGGATCATGTGTATATTGACTACTAGAGCCTGAATGATGTAATGATTGGTAGTCCATGGTGGTGCCTGACGAAGATGCAATGAGATTACATGCTATTCTGGCCAATAATCTTATACATTATTTAAAAACCCATATAAAAAATATTATCCCATAAGAGACCAAGGTAAACACTCATAAATCAAGATGGCGCATATATATATGCAATTACTTAGTTCTTACTTTATTCTAAAATTTTAAGTAGTTCAAGATTGACTCACCTGAAGAATGAATGTTGCCTTTCTAAAAAGGTGTGAAAAGAAACATGTTATTTCTTTTAGTTGACACAATGATTTAAATATTAAATACAAAACTCTTTTAACACAATAAAGACATTTCAGAAAACACTTTTCCTGCATAAATATCAGGGATTTTCCCCCATTAATATATTTTCGAAATTTCCATAGTGCCAAGGGTTTAGAAATGGTCAACCAATTTAAAATTGTATCTGTAAGATGAAGATTTCTCAAGAAAGCTCAATTTCTTAAAAATTCTACTTACTGTGCTCATAGATGTGAGGAGTCGCTTTGGAGTAATAGCCTAAAAGAAATGATAGCTTACTATATTTCCTATTAAACATTATGATCCAGATTTTAAAATTAACCAACCTTGAGATGTTCCTACATGGAGAATAATTCTTAAATATGAATACCTTATACTTGAGTCCTTGGCTTTCTCATACTGTTATTCTTTTTTTGTTAGAAAAACAATTATTTTAAATGATGACTTAGGAAAAGAACAAAAAAGCAAAGACAGGGAAGGTTGGAAAGCAAGCTAGTGCTTCTATTCCTTACACCTGCACACTGACCATATAATTCTGTGCTGGTTTAGAGAACTCAGTGAGACAAGAATTCAAAGAAAACTTTTAACCAGTTATAAAAGTTAGAGTCAAGTAAATGTAGAGAAAATAGAATTACCTAGCCTGAGGGTATCAGGAGCTTATACCTAGAATCATGATCACCCACTATTAGTTTACTTTCAGTATTAATATCTACATTATATAGTAACTAGAAATTTAGAGCATAGGACTGATCCAAAAACTTCATAAACATTAAAAATTGTACATAAAACTGGTATGATGATATTTATTACTTCTGATTATAATATTTTACTGGGTTTCTTTAATTCTCACCTTGGATTTGGATGTTTTTTTCTTCTTTTCAGGGCCTGAAGAATCTTTCTTTTGTACCTACACATAAACCCAAAGCATAATTTAAAATCTAATATCATTAAGAAAAACATACTATTATTTTGGAAGGCTTTAACTGCTTACCAAGCTGTAAACTTCGATATTTATTTCAAAGTCATTGGATACATCTTGCCTGGAAAAATAAAGCATTAAATAAAACTACTCAAGCTATGCCATTAAAAGTGATGCCATAAATGCTGTTACAAGACTGAGAGTAAAGGAATCCACTGTGTCTTTAACTAAAGATAATAAGAATTAGTGAGAACAGTCTATTTTTTTCCTATAATACAAGTCATAAGTATTTTCCTCAATATTTTATAACTCAACATTGTCAATAATAAAAGTAGTATTAATAATTTTTTTCAAAGTGGATTTTGACTCTTTTGTTTCAAAATAGATCTGCTTCACTAAATATAAATGTCTTTTCATTAAGATTGAATGTTAAGGCAAGCCATGGTGGTTCACAGCTATAATCTCAGCACTTTGGGAGGATGAGGCAGGAGGATTGCTTGGGCCCAGGAGTTCAAGACCAGCCTGGGCAACATAGTGAGACCTCGTCTCTACAAAATATTTTATAAAATAAGAAAACTTAGGTGAGCATGGTGGCATGTTCCTATAGTCCTAGCTACTCTGTAGGCTGAAGCAGAAGGATCACTTAAGCTCAGAAGTTTAAGGCTACAGGGGACTATGATGACACCACTGCACTCCAACTCAGGCAACAGAGTTAGAACTTGTCTCTTAAAAAAAAAAAAATACCAATAACCTAAAAAAAAAAAATGGTCCAAATTTAATATGTATAACTTCAAAATATTTAATACCTATAGACACTTGAAAGAAATGTGCTATTCAACAAAAGATCAGAAACATAAAAAAAGTTAAACCAGCAAATTGAAAAATGAGTTATTTGTCCATATAAAAAGAATGAACAAAATGTATCTCAAAGATTATAAATGCCACCTGCAAGCTTACACTATATCAACTCTACTATTGATACAAGAAAAATGTATTTGAACCATCAGAAGCCTAATTTACTTACAAAGTAAATGTAGTAGTGAATGTCAGAGCATCACCATTAAGAGAGTTTGAAGTACTTGCTAATGGTGTGGCTACCATATTTTCAGCTCCTGCTTTTAGAATAATTAAGTAATAGTAATTTGCCGCATCTGCAAGAAGTAATCATATTACATAATTAGCACAAGCAAAATCAGATTTAGCTAGTCAGCATTCTGGAATACTCAAGGAATAAAGTAATACTGCAACTGATTTATATAAAATTTATTTTAAAAATTACTGTAATCAACTTTTCAGACACAAAAAGCTAAATAAGACCTAAGCAGACAGCCAGAATCCTGGAATAAGCATCACCAAGGTCTCTCCCTATTATGTCAATTGAAATCATTTGCTCTACATTTCTCAACTTCTGCTGACTTTGAATTTTACCTAATGACCTTTTAATTCTTAGCTAGTAAAATATACCTTAAAAAGGTAAATTATAATTTGCTATTCAAACTGAGGTTAAAATACTGTATCTCCATAAAAGTTACTCAGAGATAAATTACAATAAAAACATAAACTATTTCTTCTATTTGTAATGACCACATATCTCAAGGTACATACTAAATGACCAATAAAATTCTGACCATATCCCACCAAAATCAGACAACAGCAAGAAGTAGAATCTAAATTACCTTATTCCTACAAAAATGCTCAAACTTTAAGCTCTCCATTCTTTACTTTCCCAGTACCCGAAATTCACTTGTCACCTATGTTTAGCCCTCCTTTCCTTCAAAGAGAATGTTCCACACAGATAACATTTTTTAAAAAGCTCTAAAAACTATATCCAACATTCAATAAAACTTTTATGCTCAAAATTAGATTTAACTAGTCTTACTTTCAGTTAGAGCCATGTCCATTATTGCATGGATTGGTAACCCTATATATGAAATTCTCCCACATTTTTATACACATTTTTTTTTCATTTTGAGTTTGTTTTTAATGTCATTTTTGTAAAAACCAATGAGCAACTAAGTCATCATTAAAAATTAAATACTTAACATAATTTATACACATATCATGATAAAAAGAACCAAAGGCGCAGGATACAAGCTTTGCACCTCTTTATTTCTAAGCATCTATCTTCATGCATGTGTTACTTATTCCTGTCTTGCATGATACAATTTCTATCTAGGTAAGGTTCATAATTTAACATATGATCTAAAAGCGATACAAATAAAAATCACCATACCTGGTTTCTGAACTGTACTGCAGACAAAATCTGCTTTTAGAGGCAAGCGAATTTCTGACAAAGTAACTGATCCTTTGGATGGGACAAATTCACTTTTGGGTATGGGACCAGCATTATTCTTCCTCTGAGGTCCTTCACTCTTCAATTTATTCAACTCATCAATCAAAAGTGTTCTCTTCTCAGCTATGTAAAATATTCAAGTTAATGTTTCAAATATTAAAATTGCAACTGTTTCTAAATGAAATGCAATTCAAGAAAGTGTACTGGTGTGGTAATTGTACGTAAGACGTAAGACCAAGACAAAATCAGTAACTTTTTTTATACAAAGGGAGGTAGGTGGTTGGGTAAAACCTTGATTGCTCATCTGTTTACCAAGTCCTAATAATTTAATTTAATTTCAACTTTTGGTCAGTCTTCTTGTGTGGCCACCTCCCCACTACAACAGGCCCTGTTGTCACCACACATACACAACAAAATTCATAGAAGTTGTTTTAGCTACTTATAGACAGGGAAAGAAAGAGAAAGAGAATGTATATATGTGTGTATGCATATATACATTCATCCATTCTCAGAATATTCTTCACAACTGCATTTCTTCAAATGTATTTCAGTTGCTTTTACCTTGAAAACTACATTTTATTTTACATGGAGAGTTCTTACAACCTTATAAGTACAAGAAACAAAAAACAGATCAACTGAAATAGATGATCAGAAAAAAATCCTTTCTCAAAAATTAGATATTTCTGAATATACTACACCAAATGGATTTTCCCTGGTTGGAAATTTTGTTGGAACTCTTTCAGGTACATCCCACGTACTTGCAATTAGAAGAAGTCTTTCTGCTTCAGCTTCTTCTAGGGACCCTTTTCCATGCTCTTCATCCACACAGCAGTTAAGAGCCTGGCTAGCTTGATAGATCACTGTCTGTTGCAAATTTATTTCATTATTGAGTTCCTAGTAAAACCAATGAGAGAAGGGGGGAAAATATACACTTTAAATCACCATTTTCACTTTTTTTAAACTTTAATTCTAACTGATTGTACAGTTTCTAAAATTTCCAGATAATGAAGTCCAAATTATTAGAGCTTCACTGTTCAAATTTCTAAACTATGCACCAAAAACATTTAACATATCATAATTAAACTATAAACATCCTTTCTTATTAAAAGACTTCCAATTCATATTTATTAAACTTAAAACTGGGGTCATGTCCAACAAAGCAGAAATTTAGAAAGTATCTGATTCATTTAAATGACAATTATGTTGTTTTTTTAAAAATGCTTTCCTTAGCAAAAAAAAAAAACCTAGAAGAGCACAATAAATTTCACATTACACCATCATTCAATTAATAGTTATAATTTAAGGATATTCATGACAAACATATTTAAAAATAAATATTGCAGCAATATCAAATAAGCTTGCAACTTTTCCAAAAAAGAGAACCTTTCCAAAACTGAATTCAAGAGTGATTTACCTAGCTTCCATATGCCAAACACCACTCTATTTACTCAGGGTTTAGAAATGAATAAGGCTGGGCCTTTGTCCTCACAGAGCTCACAATATAGTGCAAGAAACATTCCAAATCCCCTTTCCACAGAAGTGCATACCTGTATTTTCTGTTTGATATTAACTTGACAAGGAAAAGCATTCTTTTTTTCATCCAATTTTGAAGTAACATCTTCCTTCCGAACAATCACCTGCTTTATTGATGGGCGTTCTGTTTCTTTGAATCTTTGAGATCTATATGCATCAATGCTTCAGGAGATAAGTTAAACTCTATTAGAAATCCAGCAACACACAGAGCACTATCCTTTATTGAACATATCAGCATAATTTGATACTGATATTGAACACATTAGCGGAACATTTCACCACAATGGGGAAATGCTACTTGGTGAAAGAGAGGCTGACAAACTTATTCCAAACTTTTATACAGATGAGTTATTAATAATATTATTGTTACAAACTATAACACAACTTATCTCAGTTAGTGAGTGAATGCCTTCCAGAAAAGATATTACCTATATAGAAGATCACGATCTTCAGAACCAATGCTATCACCAGACTCAGCTCGAGGAACACGGGTTCTTTGGAACTTTCCTGGTTTTGGACTTTCATCACTTATGCTGCTAGTGTCTTTCAATTCCAGCTTAGGTGAGGAAACTAAACTCTGTAGGAAAACACAACAAATATTAGCAGATTTTGTGGATAATTAACATTAATTCCAAATAATAATTTAATTCTGATAAAATAAATGAATTCTCCATTTTTAAGAAATAAACATCCAATAAGTTGATTGATTCATCATAAAAACAAACTAAAATAAGTTCCAAAAACATAAGTGAATAAATAAAAGTATAGAGACAGCTGAAACTTACACATTTTTAAAAAATATTTCTAATTGAATCACTCTCCAGAGCTACAGTTATTCAATTTAGGGTAATAGCTACTAATAACTGTAGTTAGCTCTCCATAAATGTTAATTACATATGTCTGGTTCTAAATACTAACATGACTTAATATTTACATCAACCCCATGTTACAGATACTATTAATAACCTCTTTTAACAGATGAGGGAACTGTGGCATAGAAAGATTAAATAACGTGACCAATAAACAAACAGTAAATGGCAGAGCCAAAATTTGAGCCCAAATGTCTGGCCTTTTAAAGCCATGTTATCTATTTTATCTAACGTCAAAAAAGAAACCCACTGAAGAGTGTTAAGCTCTCTTTTAAGAGAACTGACATCAGGTTTGTAAAAGCCCCCTGGCTACAGAGTACCAAACGCCCATCTGCCAACAAAAAAAGGGAGGGGGATCCCAATACTACTTAGTATATTTATGTCTCGGGGCTTGCTAGTCTTTGTTTGTTTGTTTGTTTGTTTGTTAAGACATTTCTAGTTGTCACATACATTTAGTATTTTCTTACCTCTGGACTTACCACACCAACTGTCTGTGCTAAAGGAGCAAGTAAAGACATTGAGGAGATGTTCAAAGCATCTTCCTGGTCTTCACTGCTTTCTGCTTCTGCTTCATCCATCTCCTCTTGGCTCTTTTCCACATCTAGTTCACCTTCCTCTAGGACATCACTGAAGATGTCATTAATTACTCTGGAACTATTGATATCATCATCATCCACACTCATCTCAATTTCACGTACCACTTCTGAAAAATATTTTAATAGGTGGATACTGTGATTCAGACCATTTTAAGAATTAAAGGCATAACAAAGAAGATCTAACATTCATACGCTTACTAAATAAACAGGGGGGAAGTACTATAAAAAAGCACCTCTTAAATAAGAAAACACTACTAATACATGAAACCAAGATAATTTTCAAAGTTTCAATAACATTTTCTAAAAAATGAAGGTTGGGTCTATTAAAAGCTGATTCAATGCTTTGAGTAAGAACTCAAAGTGCAGGATAAGTGCCAAAAGCTCCAGACTTTTAAAAAATGTTATTTCAAATGATGCTTTTTCTACTGTTCAGAGCTACCCTTTCACACAGCAGTCAATAACAGAAAAATATTAATGTCACTTAGCACAGAGTTCACTAATAAGCTTCAGGGGCTGCTAATCCCTCTACCAGTATATGCAGAGTGTGGGAGACAGCACCTTTCTTCTCCCTGTCAAAGTCAGTGAGAGTCTTAACCAAAGTTTCACAGGTGCCTGTGACCTAACAGAAACTGTTAACAGCATCACATCTCTGTGGAAGTGAGAGTATATTCTGGTTAAAAAAAAAAAAAAAGAGAGAGAAAGAGTATTATAAAATCACAAGACACTATAAATTTGAATATGTGTTTCCATATATCTTTCTTATAATGTGTACAGAGTTAAAGAAATAAGAATAAAAACCAACCAATCTGCTGTTCAATCTTCGGGTCAGATGTTACTTTTAAGGACTTTTCCTCTTCTAAAAACAATGTTATTTTGAAAGGGCTAGACTTTGTCATGGTGCATTCAGTGAAACCTAAAAAATTTTTAAGAAAGACCATGTTAATATATATAAGAACCTATGATGCTCTAGTTAAGGAATCTTACGTATCCTTTCTTCTGATTATAAAACTATGCATTTATTTTAAAATATTCAAATATAGATAAATACAAAGTAGAGACACCCTTGTTAAGAGATTAAAATTGAGAGAAACACCTGTTTTCTCTTAATTTTCGCACCTCTCTCTTCCTCCCCACTAAGAGAGAAAGGGGACAGCAATAATACCAAATTATTGTTTGTTTTTCCAGTTTTTCCCCATGTATGTATATGTACATATCATTTTGTTTGTGATCACACTGTATATACTGTTCTGTAATCTGTTTCTCACTTTAGAAAAAAAAGTGCCAGTAAAATCACTCAAAAACTTGGAGTAGAAGGAAAGTACCCCAACATAACACAGGCCAGATATGAAAAGCCCTCCAGGTAACATTATGCTCAATGGCAAAAGATTGAAAGCTTTCCCTCTAAGATCAGAAAAAGACAAGGATGCCTATTTTCACTACTTCTACACAATATGGAATTGGACGTCCTAAACAGAGAAATTAGTCAAGAAAAAGAAATAAAAGTCACCCAAATTAGAAAGGAAGAAGTAAAAGTATCTCTGTTTACAGATCACATGATCTGATATGTAGAAAATCCTTAAGATTCCACAAAAAAAATCTGTTAGAATAAACAAATTCAGCAAACTTGCAGAATACAAAATCACACACAAAGATTAGTTGAGTTTCTACACAATAACAATGAACAATCTGAAAACAATTCCATTCGCAAGAGCAACAAAAAGAATAAAATACTTAGGAAAAAACCTAACCAAGGAAGTAAAAGACTAGTACCCAGAAAACTATAAAGCATTGCTAAAAGAAAATTAAAGAAGACACAAATAGGTAGAAAGATATCCCATGTTCATGGATTAGAAGACAATATTAAGATGTCTGTATTACCCAAGTGATCTACATATTCAATGCAATCCTTGTCAAAATATCAATGGCATTCTTTTCAGAAATAAAAAAATCCACCCTAAAATTCATATGGAATCTCAAGGGACTCTGAATAGCGAAACCAATTTTGAAAAAGAACAAAATTAGAGGACTCACACTTCCTGATTTCAAAATATATTACAAAGCTACAATCATCAAAATAGCATGGTGATGACATAAAGGCAAACACATAGATCAGTGAAATAGAAAGTCTAGAAACAAACCTTCACATACAAGGTCAAATGATCTTTGACAAGGGCACCAACGTAATTCAATGGGAAAAGGGCAATCTTTCCAACAAATAGTGCTGTGAAAACTGGTTATCCAAATGCAAAACAATGAAGTTGGACCCTTCCCTTATACCATACATAAAAATTAATTCAAAATAGATTAAAAGGCCTAAATGTAAGACCAAAAACTATAAAACTCCTAGAAGAAAACTCCAAGGGAAAAGCTTGATGACATTGGATTTCACAATAATTTCTTAAACAGGACAACAAAAGTACAGGCAACAAAGAAAAAATAGACAACTAGGACTACATCCAACTTAAAAACTTTTGTGTATCAAAGGACATAATCAACAGAGTGTAAAGACAACCTATGGAATGGGAGAAAATATTTGCAAACCATGTATCTGATAAAGGGTTAATAGCCAGAATATATAAAGAATTCCTACAACTCAACAACAAAAAAATCAAATAACCTGATTAAAAAACAGACAAAGGACTTGAGGCATTGTTCCAAAGATAACAAATAGCCAAAAAGCATTTAAAAAGATGCTCGGCCGGGCACAGTGGCTCACGCCTGCAATCCTAGCACTCTGGGAGGCCGAGGCGGGAGGATCGCTCAAGGTCAGGAGTTTGAGACCAGCCTGAGCAAGAGCAAGACCCCATCTCTACTAAAAATAGAAAGAAATTAATTGGCCAACTAAAAATATATAGAAAAAATTAGCCGGGCATGGTGGTGCATGCCTGTAGTCCCAGCTACTTGGAAGGCTGAGGCAAAAGGATTGCTTGAGCCCAGGAGTTTAGAGGTTGCTGTGAGCTAGGCTGATGCCACGGCACTCTAGCCAGGGCAACAGAGTGAGACTCTGTCTCAAAAAAAAAAAAAAAAGGGAGGCTTGGCACAGTGGTTCGTGCCTGTAATCCCAGCACTTTGGGAGGCTAAGGTGGGAGGATCTCAAGGCCAGGAGTTCAAGACCAGTTTGGGCAACACTGGCAAAATGCTGTCTCTAAAAAATATTTTTTAAAAATTAAAAAAAAAAAAAATGAAGAATAAGGAAGTCTTATCACATGCTGCAACATGAATGAAACTTAAGGACATTCTGTTAAGTGAAATAAGATAAATACTATGATTCCACTTAAATGAGGTATCTAAAGTAGTCAGATGTTTTATAGAAATAAGGAACAGAATGGTGGTCACCAGAAGCTAAAGGGGAGGGAGAAATGGGGGATTATTATTTCATGGGTATAGAGTCTCAGTTTTGCAAGATAAAACAGTTCTGGAGGTCTATTTTACAATAGTATGAATATACTTCATACTACTGAACTATGCACTTAAAAATGGTTAAGGTGGTAAATTATACGTAATTTTATGTACCATAATTGTTTAAAATAAAATGAAATTTTATAAAGTATCTATGACATATTAAATTTCATTACAAAGCTACCTTATTCTTTTAGGCAACTACATAATATTTCATTACATGGATTTGGCACAATGTATTTAAACAGTCTTCTAAGGATATTTGGACCAAGATAGAAAAAAATAAAATAAAGTTTCTACTGATGGGCAGTTAGGCCATTTAAATCTTATTGCTATCATGAATGGTGCTACAGTGCATCCCTTTGTATATAACTTCTCATACTAGCACAGAAATTCGTAGAAACACTTGCAGAAAAGCTGAATTAAAGAGCATGCACATTTTACAATTCAATAGATAATACTGAACTTTCACCAAAAAAGTTGTAGTAATTATGCTATTATCACGAGTATATGAGTTCTAACTCTGGAAAGAGAACTAAGGAAGAAGCACATTGCATGGTTAGAAATTAAGAAGTCAGTGGAAATGAAGAAATGGATCTGTCTTTTTACACCAGAGCAGCATATCTGCTTTCCAATTCAATTTCCAAATTTATGGCAAACTGAAAGCTCTACTATAAGTGAAGTAGAAATATAAAAAACTGACCTGTAGGTTCTGTACTGGCAGTTTTTGTTGGTGTCTGATTTTCTGTCACCTTTTCTGTTATTGGAAGTGACTGAGTATTTGAAACAACTTGATGTTTTTTGAGGGGGGTGTTCTGACAGTGAATTTCCTGCAAAAAGCAAATGAAGAAGTAAATTTTATTTCTCAAAACTATAGATTTTATCTTTTTATGTTATTAAATGGAACAAGATCTTTATTAAATATTATTCTATATAAGTTTCCTCAGAACAAAAGAGACGATGTACGTGAATAGGCCTAGCCTTATTTAGAACAAAACAAGCTCTCAGTGCTAGTTCATATTCTTGGTAATTCCCAGTGGTAAGAGAGAATGAAAATTAGCATTAAAGCTGGGTTTTAAATAAACCAATTAAAGTAAAAGCCACACAAAGGGAAAAACAATTCCCCTTATGACACTTACCTCAATCCACACCTATAAAATTTGGTGACAGTTCCCATATCAAGATTCCACTTAATTATCAGTTACTCAGAGGGTAAAATTCAGAGAAAACAAAGTGACAAAAACAGATCAGAAGGTAAAGAAAGAAGAAGAAAAAAATTCCCTGAGTCTGAGTCTTTTTATTCATTACCAAGGCTATGGAAGAGAAATATTCTGTTGTTCTTTATTTGTTTAAAGACTTTGTGACTAAAAGAAGAGTAGCAATAGTCAAATAAGAGCAAAAATCATAACAGCAGCTAACACTTACATAGAGCTTAATATGTGCCGGCAGCCACCCTTCTAAGCACTTTACATCGACTGCCTCACCTAATCCTCCCAACAACCCTAAGTTAGGTACTGGTATCTCCATTTCACAGATGAGAAAACTGAGATGTAGAAGAGTTAAAAAAGTTGGACATACAGTTAGAAACTGGCAGAGACAGTACGCAAACCCAGGTATTCTTGTTCTAAACTAATTCTAGACGTTGTCTCTCAAGTCAGAAGCTTTTGATGCATAAAAACAAAGAAAACTATTAAATGCTATGCTTCCGACTATTTTAAGGGTGGGCAAGAAATGTGAGGAGGAAAAGAAAAAGATAGGGCAAATGCATTTCAGAAGTGAGAAGAATGGACAGAGAGTACCTGGAGAGTAGAAAGCTTATGTGCTCTGTATACAGCAAACAAACATGTGTTGAGTAAATGAACAAATAACTATGGTGGTAATGGAAAGCAACTTTACTCACTTTCAAAGGCTTAACTCATAGCTTTGAAAATATAAGGCCAAATAAACTCGCTATGCCCCGCGTCCTTTTATCATGGATCACTACCCAAGACTAATTATAGTGGTTCAAGGACAAGACTCTGGTGTCAGAAGGTCTGGCTAGAACTCCTAGTTTCATCATTTACCAGCCATACCATTCTAGGAATTATTTAGTATAAAATATTTTAAGAATCACTGCTCTAAACTCTCCAAAGACATAGTAGGAAAACCACTAGCCTATGACATAGTGGCAAGCTTAAGTGAAAAAAGCACTTCAAATAGAATGGAGTGACCAACCATGTCAAATGCTGCTAACAGGTCAAGTTAATCAACTGAAAATGATCACTGAAGATCACTGATGAACTTGATAAGGGTAGTGGTCCATGAAGGGTGGGGAACCTGCAGCCTCAAGGCCCCATGTGGGCCCCAGGTCCCCAAGTGCAGCCCCCCAACCAAATCCAAACTTCATAGAACCAATCCCTTTATTAAAAGGAGTTGTTCTGTAAAATTTGGATTCAGTTTAAAGGCCACACTCAAGGATCCAGAAGACTACAGGTTCCCCGCCTCCAGATGGGAAGGATCAGCACATTCCTTCCTTCCTTCAAATACAAATTTATTGAGGTTCCAGTCTGAGCCAAGCACTAAGAACACAGAGGTAGATAAGGCTCTCACAGACAGTGGTAGAATGCAAAGTTAAACGTTCATAGGAAGATAATACTCCAGTTGAGGTATGCATAGGATGACATGGGTGGAAAAAAGAGGGGCCCCCTGGTTAAAAGTCCAAGGAAGGATTCCCAGAGGGGATTAAAGTTTGACCTGTTCCTAACAGAGTAAGAGCTCACCAGGGAGATACTCCAGGCAGACAGAATAGCACAGCAAAGGCAACGAGATCTAAACACCTGGGTACATTTGAGAGACTGCCAATAGTCTGCATGGCAGGACTGAAGCACACCTGTGGAAGAAATGGGGAGGATCCAGGTGAGGAATGATTCTATATGTCAAGCCAAGCAGTTTGGACATTTTTCTGATGGTGGCTATGGGGAGCTGTCCAAGATTTTAAGCAAGTAAATACATGAATATTTGCCTTTTAAAAATATTTCTCTGGCAGCAACTAGTAAGATGGATTGGAGAGTAGCCAGACTAGAAGCAGGGTGTTCAGTACAAAGCTATGGAAGTGAAAATGGTAATGGCAGAGGAAGATATGGAAGGCAAGGCAGCTTGGTGACAGATTTAGAAAACTTATCACTGGAAGTGTGTGTTTATATGCCTGTGTGCTAGGGGCAAGCAGATGGGAAGACACAGTAAACCAGAGGAAGGAGCCAAGGAAGAACTCCCAGATCGTTTTAGATGGCAAGGCATAGAGTAAAGCCACAAGTGAAGACAGTGACTACAAGGGGAAGATGCTACAGCAAAGCATAGAAGGCTCATCAAGCCTAGAGCTCAGGAGAGAGATCAGCACAGCGGAGCTGAGCATCACCAGCATTTCTGTGCATGGCCAAATCTAGATATAACGATAGAGAAGAGATGTCCTTCAGCAAGTGAGAAGGAAAAAAGGTTGAGGATCTGCTGTTCCTATACTTTCTATTAGTCCCCACTGTAAGTATAATTCTATTAGCTTAAAAATATATCCCAACACAGTATTTGTACACAGTGGTCATGTAAATGAAATAGAACATGGTTTACATCCAAGTAGGGATCTTGTTGAAGGCTGGTGAAATTTGACAGGATAAGAGAAATCTGAGAGGGATGTGGTCTAAAAGGATTCCAGATAGTCTAACAATAGGGTATTTGGGAGAGGAATACAGTCATCAATGAGAAAAGTAGATTCTGAGAAACATTTTAGGACCAACATCTAAGTAGATTGTTAGGAAGAATCTGAAATCAAATGATGAAAATAATTTTCTTAAAACTTGATTTTAAGGTTATCAGTGAATATGGTGAAGAGTGCCATTGAGTTAGGAAAATATCATGAGAAAAGCAGAATTGGTAAATACATTTAACGAGTTTATGAATGGAGAGTGACAGTTGATTGGAATAGGAAAGTGTGTAAAGAATTATTTTATAATACAGCACTACAAATTAGATCCCAACACTACTTTGGTGCCAAGTTCACTTTTATACATTTTGTTTACATTACCTGTTTGGTTTCTGGTTGTTTGCTTCTTGAGTTTCTGCCTTTTTCTGCACTCCATAAATTGCCCTTGTCAAATCGGCCACGAAGACATGCTAGTTCTTTTTCACGTTCCTAAACCCATCAAAAGCTGCATTTTACGCAAGAGCCAATAGCATGTTTAAGTATATCCAAACACTACTGAAACTTTTCTTGTCATTGGTTTTACAATTAAAAAGTTCACAATACATATGGAATTTAGGACAATATTTCCAATCTGAAAGTGACACAGAGAATGAAGATGCTACTTATCTCTGGTATCAGAATTCACATTTTTTTGATTTCTAGATTGTATGCTGAGATCATGAGATGAATTATGTTAAATGTAGTATACCATACCTGCTTGAGCTGTTGTGCTAAATGGGCAGTAGATGAAGATGTGTTTTGCTGGAATAATCTTTCTCGGATGGCCTTTGTATTTGGAGTGATAATGGGAGTTCTATTGGGTGTGCTACGGGCTGGACTTTCTTTCCTATGGTCTTGACAACGCTCTCCAAAGCGTTCCAGGAAAGGCTTAATTCCTGCTCCTCCTATAGAAAACATGTACATTTTTGGAAGTTATTCGAAATAAGTAACAATTACGATTTCTATGGAAAAAGTTCTAAACTCCATTATAGCCCTAAAATGTTTTGATTCTATCAGGAATATTCATTCACAAAGTAAACAATATGAAAATAGTTCAATATTTTTTTAAAAATTTACCTTATTGTTCTATTTAATTACATGTCCTAAAATTATTCACAGGATTTAGTTCTTGAAAAAAAATTTTTTTTTTTAATTTTTAATATATGTATATCTTTTGAGACAGAGTCTCACTCTGTCGCCCAGGCTAGAGTGCCATGGTATCAGCCTAGCTCACAACAACCTCAAACTCCTGGATGCAAGCCATCCTCCTGCCTCAGCCTCC
>CAUYRT010012141.1:0-58318 GCA_963574885.1 Lepilemur ruficaudatus | reverse complement strand
CACATCTCATCTCCCTGAGCTCCCACACACCAGGGGCCACTGGAATTGTGCGCTCCGTGAGCAACAGGAACGTTCTATGGCACCGGGGCAGTGAGCAGCCGCGTTCACACACTGCAGGAGCCTCCTCTAATGCGCACGCTCTACTGTCCCATCGGACTTCACTTACAAAACACAAGTTCAAAGAAAAGAATTTCAAGATGGCAACAGCAGAGCATTAAGCCAGACATGGACCCTTCTGAGCACACAAAATTGACTTGCTCATGAAGTGGCCTTTGGCGGTCAGGAAACAGGTTTATTCACCTTGTGGGATCGCTTTAAGGCCAGGCCACACTGCAGGTGGGCAGTGGGGTCCGGTCTAAAGCGTGTTTTTCCAATTTCCTGGGTCTGGTATTTTTCTCCTACGGCAGGCAGACTCCCATCTTAATGTTCCAGGTCATTCTAACGTCCCATTCTAATAATAGCCTCAGCTATTTACAGGAAATAACTAAATGCAAACGCTTCTGGGGACTGAATTTCATTCAATATATACAAGCGGCACCTATTATTCAACTGTATTTAAATTGGCAGGAAGAGGTCTCATCCT
Organism: Lepilemur ruficaudatus; assembly: GCA_963574885.1. Classification (NCBI taxonomy): domain Eukaryota; kingdom Metazoa; phylum Chordata; class Mammalia; order Primates; family Lepilemuridae; genus Lepilemur; species Lepilemur ruficaudatus. The sequence goes on along the minus strand of CAUYRT010012141.1, from coordinate 57,735 downwards.
TTGCTCCAGCCCCAACGTGGATGGAGCTTTCTTTAGTCGGATTATAATGGGAGCAGATGGTGAATAAGACAGGCCCTTTGTGTGCTCCGAGTCCCACACTGATGAAAGCCTGCTGGCGTTGTGGTTTATTTCCCAGGAGCCTCAGCGCTCACAGAGGTGAGAAGAGGGAGGCTTCAGGGCTCATCTGGCCGGCTGGACTACACAAGTGGATTCTGAATAAGAAAGTCCAATTTATATCCAATCAGCAAGTAGACTCTTCATGGAGGCCTCTTCATATACCGTAGTGTTACACTCAGAATCTAGGGAAAGAATGACAGAGAAACTGAAGTTTGAAACCTAGAAATGTAACTGACAAATCCATGCATTCTTTTATTCACTTATGCTTATGTCTATATTATCCATTCAATCATTCATTCGTGTTTTCATATATTCATTCATGTATGCATTCAACAAACATTTCTGAAATGCCAGGTGCTCAGGTAGGCCTTCAGTCTGCAGAGATGAATGTATGCACCTAAGTATTAATAGATGTTGTCTTTGTGAACATTACAAGTTTGCTGGGGAGATAGGTAGGGAAATGAATAATCACAATATGGTCTGATTGGAGTATTGAAGTGGGGAGCATTTGAGCTGGGCTTTGAGGGATGAATAAGAGTCTACCAGATGGACAAGGTGAGGAAGAGCACATAAAGCAATGGGAATAAACACAAAAGCAAGTATTCTTTTGTTCTCAGTAAGCATTGCAATACTGTTAGACGTAAGATTTGTTAGCAAAGGTAAGACTCTGATGCTGGGCCAAGGAATCAGGATTTTAGGAAAATCACTTGAGTGGCATGTCTGGGAGAAGGAAGGTTGGGGGAAGATTGTGCTTTGAGGTAGAGATCTGGCTGAAGATACCCAGCAGCACTGTTGGTGAGACACTGAGGCAGCAGACAAGACAGAGAAAATGTAGATAAGAAAGAACTTTGGGAGGTAAAGCTTAGAGTAACCATAATACACTTTGTGTTCTAAGCCAGAAGCCTATCCCAACTACACAAGAGACTGCAATAAGAGAAAGGGCCCTGTAGGGTAATGTTTGTCCTCAAGATCACTGTTCCTGGTCACCAGACACACATCTAGGACAAGACCCACAGCATGGGCCACCAGAGTGAATGAATGAAAAGGATTAGACCCCAAAGGATCTATAGGGTGTGGCTCTCATACATTAGCAGGAACTACAAGGGCGCACCTGAGAGTGCTGAGTGGAGAGGAGCAGATAATAAGGCTAGTTTAAGAATTTGTCAACATAGGATTTAACACCCTCCTGGGGGCCTTGGGACATGCTTTTAACATGCTGCTTGAATGCCACTTGGAAGCTTGGAAAAATGATGTCCCACATCGAGATGACAAAACTGCTGTGGCGGACTGAGGAGGGAGGGATTAAGAGGCTCAGAAGTGAGCATGCTGAAAGAGACCAACTCTATGTGACTTGGTAATCTGAAAGCTCATGATTTTCCTGAGAAGAGGCCAGGGGCCACACCATCCATGAAGACAAGGAATTATGCTAGTGAGGAGATGCCAGCACTACTCAAAACCTGGATGGTGTCATCCACTATAGGCTTGGTGACCACAGGAGATGCTGTTAAAGAACCAGACTCCCCATGGCAAGAGACATGAAACAATCCCAGAGCAGCAGAGGCCCAGGGGAAGCACCTAGCCTTGAGACCACAGCTGGGCATCATCACAAAGGGCAGTGAGGTTGGAGTAACACTAGGTGACTTGACCTACAGGGGTCTATGGGGGATGGCAGTGAGGCCTCCAACGCAACCCTGGAGGCAAGAGAGATGAGCTGCTGGCAGAAATTATTGCTTAATATATTTTATCACTAAAGATCAAGAATGGGTGAACATAAGGCTGGGAGTGGCCACCTCAGTGGAAAGTCAAAACCCTTTGCCCAATTTCCGCCTCTGAGGCATTTCTGAGCCCCCAAAATTTATCAACTGAGGGACAAGTCAGGTCTCCATGAAGAAAGAGTTTGCAATACCATGTCAAGTGGTACAGTAATAATTTCCTTGTCCTTTCACAAAGTGACATAAGGTCATTTGTTTGGTAACCACACTAGGAAGGGAAATACGCATTCCTTTCAAACACTATTGGATAGAGAATCCAAATTCACCTTGACGTCTTGGTCAGCACTCAAGGCTCCTTACAGAAAAGGGACTGGTGCGACCCTTGTAGCCAAGGATAATTATTTCAAAACAATTTCAAAACAATTATGTAATCCTCCTCATTTTTTCTTTAAAAGCATTTTTTTTTACCTCCCTGGATATGCACATAGTCTTCTATGGCATGCAATTCCCATTGCAATATCCTATTCCCAAATAACTATCTTTTGCTTTTAGAAAGCCTCTCTGTCTGTTATTTAAGTTGGCATAAATGGTGTCAGAAGTGGGAGCTGAAGAAATATCACTTTCAGAAGGAATTGACAATTCTTGGAACTCATATGCAGGACTCAGTTGACCCTTTTGAGCTCTCTCCTTCCATGGCTCATCTTTTCCACCCTGGTAAGTCTTCTCCAAGGGCAAGATTTCCTCTTCGTTGGAGGGGCTCTTAAATTTTATTTTGGATTTGTTTCAATTATAAGGCTACCTTAAAAAAGGACCTTGCATCCCTCCTGGGATAGTAATATTTTTTGTCTTTTCTGGCAACTCCTTTCTGTGTAAGGACAATGTCCTTCTAGTTTGAATATTCTGGTATCTAAAGAATTTATGTTCCATCTGTGAAATATAAATTCCATGAAGCAGACAGAGGTCTTTTCTGGTGAATTTACTTTTCCTTCTGTGTGCCTAAATTAAAATTTTGTTTTATATGCATGTCTGGGTTAAAATTTTTGAGAACACTCTGACTCTAGTTTCATTTAATTTAGCTACGTGCAACTATACATCATTTGGCTCTTTTCCCTGGTTTCTGAAAATCTTTCAAGAGCAAAAATAAACATTGTAGATGCTGGTTCCAGGGATGGCTAGTTAAAAGCCACTAGAGTGGTCACCACCATCTAAAACACCAGTTCAAACTTCTGACACTCTCTGACAGAACTTACAGGATTTTCTTTGCTCCCATGAGATTCATAAGAAATAGAATAGGATTCTCAAACATTAAGCCACACTATATTTTCTGGCACTCCAGCTGGCTGTATTATGGCCTATTCTTGTGCACATTTTAAATGAATAGTCAAATTAAATCAAGGAAAATTCATTATTTGAACTCTCTGAAAAATCCCGCAACTATAGAGTTAATGTGTAGAGCCTTCTAAGTTTTCTCTCTTTGTTTTGTCTACTTTGAATCTGTTGACTATTCTTCAGGATATTGAAATAAAACTCACTGCTTATTACATTCTAGCCAAGACTTTTTTAAAAAGTCTTAAAGGGCTTTCAAATTAATGGCTTTACAAATTATAACAGCTCCATGGCAACCAACAGCCTAGACACCTTCTGGAAATGTAAATTTAGGTTTTCCAGGCTAACAATTGCTTAGGGGCAATAGAACAGTTAATTGAAGGATTGATACCCTAAAATAAAAAGAGCTAGATAAATGTTTACAAAAGTTAGGTGCTCAGATGAAACAGGCCTGAGAAAATCTTGAGCTCAGAGCAATAATACAAGGTACCTTTGTCTGGCATAAAAATGTTGTTTTGTCTGCTGCACAGAGGCCAGAAAGGGTCAAAAATAACTGTTGAAATGCTTTCTCACCTGCACTGACTAGTCAAATAAACCAGACCCACAAATAAGATTTGTTACTAATTCAAAGCTAATGGGGATTTTGTTTTTCTCATATAATTCAGCCAGTCCTAGCTAAAATGTAAACATTTGAATATTTAACCCTAAATTCTTTTGAAACCAAAAAAAAAAAGGAAAGAAAGAATGAAAGATATTTTTTAAACCCAAACTTCTCACCAAAATTTTGGTCTACAGGCTTTATTATATTACCTACTGGGGCAAACAAACCTTAGCCACATGAATAGGTCAGATTTCTTTCACAAGCATAATTTGGATCCTACTGTTTTATAAACCTGTAAATTTGTATTATGGTTTACTATGTCTCTCTTTTTTCTATAATAAGGTAAACAGTATTTATTCCATAGAAGTAGAATGGTAAAACTTTCTAAAGATTAAACTTTGGTATTTAAAATACACTGGTACAAAAATGAATATTTTTGTCACCTGTGTTAGAATAAGGTTTCTTGAAATATTGATCTGATGTTTATAAAAATCACAAGTTTTGACTTTTAATTCTAAAATCTGTTTCCTTAACAGCCATCTTCTAAACTTCAGACAGTTTCTATTTCTGCCTAATTTCTCCCTGAGATCCCTTTAATTTCCCTAGTCTCAGGTTGGAGATGCTGTCATCTTCACTTTGAATGGTAATTGCCTTTCTTCAGGTGGAATTTTCCTCCTAATGCTTCTTGGATTTATATCTCAAAAGTTCTGGTTTCATTGTATCTCCCTGTACATGATGTGCAGGTCATGTACCACTGCCTTCAGCTCTTCTTTCTCCCCTTGAAAACGTATATATTTTTTATTTGGCTAGGGTGACTACTCTCTCTTCTAACTTTTTCATCAGCTCTTGTTACTTTTTCTCCAATTCTATCTTTAAAGACCTAGAAAAGCAAAGTTTTCCTCAACTATAACTTGAACTCTGTACTCCTGAATTTCTTGATATATCTGAATTCTTTCAAGTAACCAGAAAACTGCTCATGCTGTTACAAAGAGCCAGGTATTCCCCTGCTCAAGGTACTACTTTTCTTGCTTACCTTCCTTTATAATGTGGCACACACGCACAACATTGTACAAACTCTTCCTGCATCTAATTAAATTCAAGTACCTTTTTATCAGGTTCAACTTTCAGATTATCCAAATGGACTACTCACAAGGAAAATAAATCACAATGCAGAGGTTTTTCATTCACTTTTTGGTATCTGTCCTAAGGAACAAAAATTTTATATTTTATCAAGATACTTTCCTGTGTTGTCTTTATTAGGTTTTTTTTGATTGCTTAGGAAAACTGAGCTATAAAATGATTAATATTTTTTTTTACATCCATGTAACTTCCTATATTGCTTTTAAAGTCTTTGGTTATCACTTTGATTAAATGAATGACTATTTTTTCACAGTGACCTGTTATTCTATTTTGATTAAGGGTTTTGATCCTTTTGACATCTTTGCTGGCTTCCCCAATATCTAAATTCTAAATTAAGTCTTTTTGACCTAAAATTAACTTTGGAATTTTCTGGTTGGGCCCCTGGAGAGCCTCAAAGGATTTCTCTCTCATCCTCTGGCGATATTAACTGATGAGGCTTATTTGGTAAATCATATGAACAGTATTATCAAGTGATATGTGACGGTAGATTTTCTTTTGCTTACATTTATGAGCATGTTGTTGACATAAATGTTCCAAAATTGCACAAAACTCTTAGAAATCTGATATTCCAATTATATTTCTGGTTATTTTATGCCACAAAATAACCAAATTTTCATGTCAATTGCTGGTTATAATACATTTTGTCAGATTTTTAACCATGGCTATTTTAAGTCTCTGTCGTCCAATTGTTGTTTTGATCTTTCTCTAAAGGCACCTGCAATCAGATTCATGGAAAAGATTTTAACAAATACTCTTAAATACAAGTTTCTGATAATTTTTAAAATGATGGACAAAATAAAAATGTTCCAGAACTCTAATAAAGAAAGTTTCATGAAACTACTAATCAATATCAAGCAGAATCAAAATTACTAAGATTAAGTTACTTAAGATAATGTTTTTATGACTTTTATTTGAAATGTCATTGGTTCTTCAATGTTTTTTAGATTTGCAGAAATTTTCTCTCTTCAGCTATATATAGTTAAACAATTTGGTAAAGTATACTTATGTGAGTAAGGATGGAAATATTTGCTTTTTCTCCTTCTTGATCCCTCCAAAATTTGGAAACTATTTGTGAGTCTTCTTATGCAATGTGGTTATTTGCATAAGGTCAATAAAAACTTGCTCTCTCTGTAATGGGACACAATTGAAAACATTGGTTTTATTACTAAGGCTTTGACTGAAATGTCATATTGAGAATGTGTATAAAATGCCTCACTTCAAAGGTTCCCATCCTTAAAATAAGTCAGTAAAAATTACCAATTCCTTGAAGGCCCAGAAATGTTAAGACTGTGGGTGAAATGTAAAGTCTACCTTGGTTTATCTTTCCACCCTCAAGAGGTTTTCATTTATTTCAATGGATTTAGTTGGTATAAGTGTTTTTTGTTACCTGATAGAATTGTATAATGCTTAAATCAAGGCTTTTCATGTGCCCTTCAGGAGAATAATGCACATTGTATCCTATAGGTAGATTTTTATCCCTCACCCCCCCACCCTCCTCCCTTTTTAGTTTTCAATGTCCATTATAACACTTTATGAACCATATATATCTTTCATTTAGCTGACCCACTTATAAGTGAGAATATGTGATGTCTGTTTTTCCATTCCTGAGATACTTCACTTAGGATAATGGTCTCTAGGTCCACCCAAGTTGCTTGCAAATGACATTATTTCATTCCTTTTCATGGCTAAGCAGCAATCCATGGAATACACACACATACACACACACACACACATTTTCTTTATCCACTCATCAGTTGATGGGCAGTTAGGTTGATTCCTTATCTTTACAACTGTGAATTGTGCTATGATAAACATTCAGGTTCAGGTGTCTTTTTTGTAAAGTTATTTTTTTTCCTTTGGGTAGATACCCAGTAGTGGGATTGCTGGATCGAATGGTAGGTCTACATTTAGTTCTTTGAGGAATCTCTATACTGTTTTCTACAGAGGTTGTACTAGTTTACATTCCCACCAAAAGTGCATAAGCATCCCCTTTTCATCACATCTTTGCCAATATCTACTGTTTTTAACTTTTTAATAATGGCCATTCTGACAGGAGTAAGGTGGTATCCCATTTGGGTCTTAATTTGCATTTCCTTGATTAGTGATGGTGAACATATTTTTATGTTTCTTGGCCATTTTTCTACTTTTGACAAAAATCTGTTCTTGTCTTTTGCCTACTCATTAATGGGTCATTTGGTTTTTTTCTTGCTCATTTGTTTGAGTTCTTTAGAGATTATGGATATACATCCTTGTTGGATGTATAGTTTGCAAATATTTTCTCCCATTCTGTAGGTTGTCTATTAACTCTTCAGATTATTTTCTTTGCTGTACAGAAACTTTTTGGTTTAAGTCCCTTTTATTTATTTTTGTTGTTGCTATATTTGCTTTTGGGGTCCCAGTCATAAATTCTTTGCCTAGGCCAATGTCTAGAAAAATTTTTCCTATGATTTCTTTCTAGACCATTTATGGTTTCAGGTCTTATGGTTAAGTCTTTAATTCATCTTGAGTTAATTTTTTTATATAGTGAGAGATAGGGATCTAGTTTCATTCTTCATGTGGCTATCCAATTTTCCCAGCACCATTTATTGAATAGGAAATCATTTCCCCAGTGTATGTTTTTGTCTGCTCTGCCAAAACTCAGTTGTTTGTAGCTGTATGGCTTTATTTTTGGGTTCTCTATTCTGTTCCATTGGTCTATGTGTCTACCTTTATACCAGTAGCATGCTGTTTTGCTTACTACAGCCTTGTAGTATAATTTGAAGCCAGGTAATGTGATGCCTCCAGATTTGTTCTTTTTGCATAAGATTGATTTGGCTGTTCAGGTTCTTTTTTGGTTCCCTATGAAGTTTAGGATTAATTTATCTAGATCTGTGAACAATGACATTGGTATTTTGATGGGAATGGTGTTGTATCTGTAAATCACTTTGGGCAGTAAGGACATTTTGCTGATTTTGATTCTTCCAACCCATGAGCACGAGATGTTTTTCCATCTGCTTGAGTCACCTATTTATGTAAAAAATCACAGATTTTTTACAGTTCTCCTTGTAGAGATCTTTCACTTCCTTGGTTAAATGTATTTCTAGGTATTTTATTTTCTTTGCCACTATTGTAAATGGTATTGAATTCTTGATTCGATAGAGGTTTTTAAATCTGAGATTCCTATGTGATCAACGTAGAGAGAAGTTTCCAAAACAAACACTATAACACACCTATTTTTAGATTGTAGCTCCGTGTGTTCTTTCAAGTTCTTGTTATCTACCTGTAGACTATACTAAATCCTGAATTCTTTTACATTCCTCCCCAATCCAACTTTCCTTCATGAAATTACTAAAAAAAAAAAAAAAATGGGAACCGCTCTATCCCTCAAGCCCTACTATCATCTGAGACTGAACTAGAATTTTAAAGAACAAGTCTCATGCCAGATGTATGGATCACACAGAACATTCACCAAACCACCAAATGGCAAAACCACATTCAAACTGCAAACCGGGATAAAAAGTTGATTTTTTCACACTGCAGACAGCTTTTCCCAAGATGTTGGTACAAAACTCCTTATCATAATGAGACTTTTACCCCCTTTTATACTACTTTTTTCACTTGGCAGAATAATGGTGTAGTTGAAATGTCACAAGCAGTAGCTTCTGCTGGCAACTTGATGGAACCTAACCAAAAAGATTCTTCAGTCTAACTAGTGGTTGACTTTGGCAACATCCCTAACACAACTGTTGCTCACTCTCTGCTTTAATTCACCCCAGTCATGGGATAGATACTAGATGATGAAAATTGCTCTATACTATCTATTGGTTAAATAAGAAAATGTCTGCACTATTGCTAACACTACATGCTGTACTTATATGAATTCCTCTGGGAAAGCTGAGACCCATATATACAAAATAAGAAAACAGGTTATAACACATGCTTATAACAGGTTTCACCTAATTCCCTGTGGTCATTTGTTTTCTTCAATTGATTGCCTTCAAGCCTTGGTTCATGGCTCAAAACCATTACGCAAACTTGGTCACATAACCATTCATTTTATTTTGTATTTTCCTTTTTAACCTTTGTACCTGTTACTTGTTAAATTTTTGCAGAAGTACAACTCCTAACAGAATAATGCCTACGGCTGAGATGACAGCAAAAGTCTAGGGAACAGACAGAAATGAACTTAATAATGGACTCTAGATTATTAGCCTGATAGCCCTTGAAACTTCTCTTATTGCTCAAATGTGGCTAAACGTGTTTTGAGGCAGAGTCCTAGTCATCATTTACTCCCTCCAAAGTGAGACTAGACCTGCAATGCTGGAAAGATCCATTCTGGCACCCAAGAACAATCAAAACCTAACCACAGAATGATTAATCAAGGGATGCTTTTGGAGAAAAATCTTGATCAAAAAAGGGAAATGTGAAAGTTATCAAAATCAAGTCGCTTTTGTTAAAAAAAAAAAAAAAAAAAAAAACCTGACAAATATAGCTGGGGAAGCCTATGAAGAGAGAGTTCTCATGCATAAATGCCTGGTAACAAAAATTATCACAAGACTCTGCAAAAACCACAATCTTATACAAAGTCCACTGCAACATTACACAAAAAATTACTTCTGTAAGAACATTTGCCCAGCAACTGCATGTCCAAACTTGGACTGGCTCCACTCTTGTTATAAATTCCTGTAGCCAAATAAAATTGTCTCAAAGTAATTATGTAATCCTCTTCATTTTTCTTTTAGAAACCTTTGTTGTCCTCTACATCCCTGAATATGCACATATATTCCCATTGCAATGCCCTATTCCTGAATAAACATCATTTTCTTTAGAAAGCCTCTGTTTTCTATTTAGATCGGCAGTGCCTATCTTCTGTGCATGTTTTTTTTCCTATGCCCAAATTTCCCCTTTACATAAGAACACCAGTCACATTGGATTAGGAACCACCCTAATGATCACATTTTAACTTGATTACACCGATAAATACCCTACTACTTCAAAATAAGGTCAGATACTGAGGTTTAAGACTTCCATATCTTTTTGTGGAGGGTGGGGGGCACAATTCAATTCTTAATAGTAGCCCTCCAACGAAGTAAATCAAGAGGCAACGCCACATGTTCTCTGTGCTCAATTAAACTTCATGACGAGTACATGGGAGGCACAGAAGCCCTGATTAGCCTGGAGAAAGCAAGATGCTTCCCTAGAGGAGATAACTTCTGCAATTTGTTTTAAAGGAAGAATAAATGTCAACCAAAAGACAAAGAAGGGGAAGAAGATATTTTAGGAAAAGATATAGACAAAGAATTTCAACTAATTGGGAAGTATCTGACGAGACCAGAGTGAAAAGCAAAAGTCAGATGATGAAATTGTCTTACATACCATAAGGAAGAGCTCAGTGTACCATTCCAAAAGAATGAGTGAAGAAAATGATCATTATAAATTGTGAGCATAATCAGAATTGATATTAGAATCTTTGAAACAGCAAAGATAACTTTATATCTTGGGGTGATTTTAGCACTCACCATTAGTCTCAGTATAGATAAGATTCTTGTTTCTGGCAACTGTTTCTCCAAGAAAGAGTACTGTAAGCTAAATTGATCCAAATTGATGGAGACTTTCCATTAGATAAAAAAATTTGATAGTAAATTATGTTCTTGTTTTAGAACTAATACAGATGCTATGGATGCAGGACCACAAATGAAATTTTAATCCACCAAAATTCATATTCTCATTCTATACAGCATAGAAGTTTCTAAATTATACAAAGATCAGTGAAGCAAGTCCAAACAATAGCCATGAACATCAAATTTATCATGACAGAATCTTCCTCATAATCCTCCCCCTTAAGAAAAAAAAGGAAAGTCATAGAATCTCTTTCATGTGGCATATAACATTTAATAAGTGTGCTAACTCTGGACCCCAAATTCCTGATGCAAGTCCTAGTCCAATTTCTCATTGAGTAAACAGGCTGGACAAGTCTCTTAAACTCTTTAACCTTGATTTTAGTATTCATGAAATGATCACAGAAAACAAACAAGCCAAAGAAAACACATACCTGAAAAAATTATTTTGAGAATTGGGTAAGCTAATGCACCTGAAGCAATTTGAGTTCCTTTAATCTCTGAAGTTATTTTGGAGTAGTTTAGACCTTTGGGAATGGCCCTTTTAAAAAATTTTTGGGGGGTGTTCTTATTTAAGACCTGGTTGAGACCTCCGTATAAATGTGCATAGGGGATCAAAATCTAGGTCATTCTCATTTGGGAAATGGTATCCTCAGCCTTTACCCTAATAGTTCCCACCAGGTGTGACAAATCCAAGAAACTGGAGCAATTTTGTATTATGGGTTGAATGGATTCCCCCAAAATTTATATGTTGAAGTCCTATTCCCCAGTACCTCAGAGTGTGTCCTTATTTGGAAACAGGGTCATTGCAGGTAATTAGTCATTTAAATGATATTATACTGGAATAGGGTGAGCCCCTAATCCAATATGACTGGTGTCCTTAGAAAAATTTGGATTTGGAGACATTCACCCAGGGATAATGCCATGTGAAGATTAGAGTTATGCTGCCACATACCAAGAAACTACCAGAAGCTAGGAAAGGGCCTGAAATGGATCCTTTCCTACACCTGCAGAGGGGCCACGGCCCTGCCAACACCGTGGTCTTGACTTCTGGCTGCTTGAGGAGCCCACTTCCCACTTCAAGCTGGGTGCGAGACCTCTGTGCCCCATTTCCTGGCACTTATTAGAGTGACAAATTGGAATGTTGTCTCCCCACTGGATTGAAATCTTCAAGGGCAGGGCAGGGTTGTCTTTATCTTGTAGCTGCAGTGTGTAGATCAGGCCCAGGCACATTGTTGGCCAGAAGTAAACGGTTGAACAAAACAAAGCATCACCATACCTGAGCTGAGAAGTAATGGCTGAGCAGGAAGACAGGGCTGGACAGAGGAGGATTCTATATGTGCACATGGCATAGTACAGACGGGGTCTGTGAGTGGTTTTCCACGTGAAAGGAGAACTTGTTTAACAAAAGTCCAAAGTCATTTCCACATAGAGTTTTTACACAGCTCCTCAACTCCTGCCACTTAGATGGTTCCATGGGTTTACAATCAAAAAGCCAGTCCTGATTTCTCCATTGCTGCAAGAAGCCTGGTTTGTCTCAGAATGTCACTGTGCCTGTCCTCAGGTGATGAGTCATGGTTAATCAATGTCAGCTCACATTGTGGTAATCCCATTGCTCACTTTCCCTGCTTTCTTCAAAGCTAAGGATGCCCACGTGATCTACAAAACATAAGCAGAGGTTAGCTGGAGTTGGATTGGGAAAGTCTACCTTTTTGATGATAGAAAACAGAAGTGTCTGGGCGTGATACCCACTCACTTTCTAGGTATTGAATGTTGATGTGATGCCTAGAGCTGCAGCAGCCACGTTGTCACCATGTGAGAAAAAGCAAGAGAATCGGGAAGGTGTGGGCCCTAATGTGGGTCAAGAGCAGCAACCAACTGTCCCCAGGCTTTTTGTTTTGTGGTAAAAATAAACCAACCTTTGTTTCAGTCACTGAATTTGAGATGTCTCCTACTGGCAGATGAATGCATTTATAGTCTTATTCCTCTTCCAAGGTGATTGCATGTATCTGAGTACCAGGTTTCTGAATCCAATTAATAAGCATCTGGTGAAGAGATATGCCTGGTTTTTTAGTAAAGAAGCGACTGACTGACTAGAACACTGCTGTCACCTGAGAGCCATGGGCCCAGCTAGCAACCATTCCGGAGCAATCAGAACTATTCCTTTTACCAAGAGGGGTGAGTTAGCAGGATTCAGGATCCTATCTAAGTAGTCCTTGGTGGATTGGTTTTCCCCTTCAAACATGAGGGATAAAAGGACATAGCTGCTTACAATGAACCTGACCGCTAGGAGGTATCTTTTCGATCCAGTTACTTCAGTTTCCCTCAGATCTTGTGTGACTGAAGCCCACCTGGATTCCTGGAAGTGAAAAAGGTTTCTCCATACAGGATGAGCTCCCTGTTGCTACCCTAGAAGCAATCAAGCAGATGCCAATGCATGGTGTTCATACCTGCTTCTCTGAGGAAAATCCCACCATAGCTGTGAGGTAGTATCAGCATCAACTGTATGGCCTGTGGCAAGCCACTTTTAGTAACTGGGGCTCATTTTCCTCAGTGACAAGATGGGACGGTGTGTGTCGTGAAGAATGGTACAGGCCATCTCTGAAGCCTGGCCACATACCAGCACCCTTAGGTGGTCTTTCTGCAGGGCAGACGGCCACACCCTACCCCTGGTCTACCTGTAAGGTGGCTGCTGTGAGGGAGGTACCAACCGGTGCCTGGTGTGCACTCCCTCCTTCACCTTGATCTACTCCAGAGGCAGATCCCGGCAACTCTGACATGGGGCCAAAGGAAGATCTCTTTTCCTCAATTGTACGTCTGATAGAACCAATGCTCAGAGGAGAAGTAGTTGGAAGATCTGGGATGTACATAAATTCTGCCAAAGAGTCCTATTTTAAAATTCAGATGCATTTGAAGCCTGAGAGTGGAGATGGCAGGACCTGCATGGGGGATCAGCAGGATGAGCAGAAGGCAGGAAGGATGCCGGGACAGCCTGCCGGGTACCATGCAGGTGGCTACTGCTGCTCATCCATCACCTTGTGGTGGCCGCTGCTGGGTGTAGCTGACCACTGACAAGATGTATGACATTCAATTGGGCAGGGGAAGTGGTGGAGGAGGGAGAGATGAATCAGACACCCAGCAGACACTCCGCTGCACTGAGGCCAGCAGCCAACACTGGATTGGCAGGAGGCTCAGATGTGATAAACACCACCATGGCACCAGGGGCTGGGCATCAGAGAAGATGCCATAAGAGCCCCACTAGTACAGAGAGGGTGAGAGAGTAGAGGCTCATAGAGGCTGCTCTGCTCCTGAGCTCACAGCAGCCTCACACGTGGGCGGCATAACACACAGGCCTTGCACTTCCCTTCCTGCCATTGAGCATCTCAGATGTGTGCAAAGATCTTTGAAAACCTGAGCTTGTCTTCTAACTCCTTTAACTTTTTAAATCTAATATTTGAACTCGTCTGCTTATTTATTCATTCATTTCTGTGTTGAGCAACCATTTATTGCATGCCTGCTAAGTGCCTGGTACCAGGCTAAGAATTGGGTGAAGCAAATGCACGTGAGCACCTGCCCTGCTTGGCATCCGGCCTCTCAGGGTTCTTAGTCCCTTTTGTGTTGCTCTAGAGGAAAACCTGAGGCTGGGTAATTTACAAAGAAAAGAGGTTTATTTGGCTCACGGTTCTGCAGGCTGTACAAGAAGCATGGCGCCAGCATCTGCTTCCAGTGAGAGCCTCAGGAAACATCCACTCATGGTGGAAGGCAAATAATAGATCACATGGCAAGAGAGGAAGTGGGGTGGGGGGGGAGGAGGGAGGTACCAGGCTCTTTTTAACCAGTTTTCTGGGGAACTCACTCATTATGGTGAGGACGGCACCAAGCCCTTCATGAGGGACCCGCCCCCGTGACCCAAACACTTCCAGTCAGAGCCCACCTCCTATACTGGGGACCAAATTTCAACATGAGACTCAGTGGGGCCAAACATACTGTCTCCAAACCACAGCCAGGGGAAACAAGAAGGCAGCTCTACCCCCTTTCGCTCATGGAGGTCATTAAGACGTGAATGAAAGTCGTCTTTTCTTCAGGCGAAGCTCCCTTGGCTCCCTTGTGCATACAGAATGACAAATAGCAGGAATGGTGACATCCGAATTTGGTAAGCAATTCACACACACTTCGCCACCATATCTCCTGGTGATCTGCATGTGACAGTTGCTCAAACGACGTTCCACACACGTGTGCCGGTTTCCAGTGAGCTCTCGGTTACCCACACTGTCCGTCTCCTCCAGTCCTCACAGCCGCCTCGGCTGTGGGCACACTGACACCGCCACCTGTGGGGAGGGACGTTGGGACAGAGCAGTTCACTTGCTCAAGGTCAACAGCTATCAAGTGGTTGAAGCAGGATTCAAACTCAAGGTATAATTCCAGAAGTTACATTCGTAATCATCATACTACTCCGTATAAAGGAAAATTGAACTTCTAAAACCAATCTGGAAGAATATACTTGAAGATGTTGAAGATGGGGGCAGTTGGGGTGATGTTTTCCTTCTTTTGGCTCATCTGTATTCTCAAGTTTACTCAAAAAGCCTTGCTGGTGGCCTTGAATTTCTTGCATGTTTTCTTTTTCCTTTCTTCTTCCTTTTTTTTTTTTTTTTTTAAATAAGAGACATCTTGCTGTGTCATCCCAGCTGGAGTGCAGTGGTGTAAACACAGCTCACTGTAACCTCAAACTCCTGGGCTCAAGTGATCCTCCCACATCAGCCTCCAAAGGTGCTGGGATGACAGGCATGAGCCACCACTCCTGGCCACTTGTATGATTTCTTATACAAGTATAATACTTGTATAGTTTCTTGGGTACTTGTAAGTACCTAAGAAATGGAGATAGTAGTCACAGTTTGCTGAAGTGTCAGAAAATTAACATAAAGTACATTGAAGTGACACAGTGCTGGGTTTGTTGTAGAAGCTTTCTGATTCCCTTTCTACTCACAAGAAAGGAGAGACCATGACCCAGCTCAGAATTTTCTCAGGAGCAGATATCAGAACACTTGCTTTGTGGAAAACTTTTACAGACCCTTCCCCCACTCCTCCAGCTGGAATAAAAACGAAGGGACCCTGCAGCTGAGCTCACTGTCCCTCCCACCTCCCGCAGACATGGCAGAACCATTGGACACTGGAGATGGCAAGAAGTCAGGACTGGGCCCTGCTGGGGTAACTGCTGGATGCTCCTCAGAGGCGTGTTCTAGGGGCTGCAGCTCCACTTGCTCCTCTTATGAGCAGCTACAAGAGCACAGGCTCTGTGAAGATGGTTCTGAGACCAGTGGGCGAGGGCTGGGCACCCCACCAGCCAACAGGGAGACTGTCAAGAGACAGAAATGGTCACTAAGGGCCTTGGGCTTCTCAAAAGCCCTTTGATGTGAATCAGAAAGAGGAAGGAAGAGAAAAGAGGTGCAGAACCCTTCCCGGAATGCAAAAAGCCCCATGCAGCCATCCTAGGCAGCCCTCATAAAGCTCCCTGCAGCTGGGCCAGGAGCCTGGAAGCAAAAGGGGGCAGAGAACTTCTGTTTCTAAGCACAGATTACTATGTTTCAGGCACTGAGTTTAAGGAGTTTTAGCCTGTTTGGTCTCAATGGATTTGCATATCACCCTGCAGCGAGCTTAGCATTCTTACAGGTATGAGATGGGAGGCCCAGAGAGGTTAAGTAATTTACCCAATGTTACATAGCTGACATGGTGAAGGCAGAATTGGGACCAGGTACCTGACTTCAGTGCCAGCTCTTATAAGCTGCTGTAACAGCAGTTTTCTTCCTAGTGAGCGCCCACTTCAACGTCACCTGGCCATGTCCCCACTGAACACCTGCCTGGGTGTGTCTCAGGAACAGAGATAAAATCATTGAAGGCTTTTGGATGAGGAAACTGGCCACAGCCCCTGTACGGGGCAGAACCAGGCCCCCTGCTGCACAGCACAGAGCTCTTTCCACACAGATGAAGGTTTGCAATTCACACATTCTCATTTTAGGAAGGTGATAGTATCTGCAGAGAAGAGAAAGGCTTTCCTCAACAAAACCCTTCTCCAAAATGCAAAATGTAGAACAGTGTTAAAGGGACAGGAGCATGACCTTACCGCACACAGTCTCTAGGGGTTCCCTGGAACACATTTTTTAACAGCCACTACCCTGGTCCCTTCATACACAGCTGATTCAGAATTGGAAAGCCTATGAACAGATCCTGTAATCAGATTCCAGCTGTGGATTAGCCACACCATGCCATGTACCCTGTGCTGTGCACGGGACAGACATTCTGGTATTTAAACCTCAAAACAATCCTGCAAGGCACATTTTTGCCCATATTTACAAGCTTTTATTTCCCTTAGTGCCTGCCTCTCCAGGCTGGGGCATGAACACATGAGACCTTCACTACAGTGATGTCAAGGACGAGGTGCCTGTGCCATGCCATGAACACATCTAGAAGACAAGGACCTACATCTCTCCATCAGCTTTGTCACTGACACAGCCCAGCACTAAGAACAGTGCCTGGCATGTAGTAGGTGCTCAATAAATATCTGTGAGAACATGATGGTTTCCACTGTTCTGTGGCTGCCTTTGAAATGTTTAGAAGCCCCTTAGAACACCTTCATGTTCAAGATCAAGCTTGCCACCAACTTCTGGGTCACTCACTGGTGACCTCAGACTCTCTTATCTAAGCCACATCAGCTCCATTCCTTCCCTCAAGTCATTTAGGCTAGAAGACGAGTTGTGTGTCCATGGTCTCTAGTATAATTTGGGGGGTTTATAAATGTCTCAGAGACAGTTTGACACAAGAGGGAGAGTATCACTAGCAAAAGAAATCACCCTGAATCCACTAACAGCCATCCACGCAGGGCTGCCAGAGTGCCTCTGTCCTCAAAGTGTCTTTGTCTAAGGAAGGAAATGTCCAGCAAGATGTGTGATGGGTGGTGGGTGATATTAGCAGGCCCCGGCAGCACCATCCCTCCTCACCTGCTGCAGAGGTGTGCTCACCTGCTCATCAGGGCCAGGCAGAGGCCAAGGCACGACTGAGCAGGACAGGCTGCTCCCGTGTGATCGGGAAGGAGCTTTGGAGTCAGCCAATCATAGACTCAAGTTCAGGGCTCACCTCTTATTTGTCCAGAGACTTATCTACAAATGCTTTCCTTTCCATATAGCTTCTGCGTGAAAATCAGTTGATATCTGTCAAATCCCCACATGCATACCATAGGCTTCTTTCATTATTTGGGCCTCACATTTTTACTGAGCATGAGGTAAGTCCCTGGCACTGGGGATTGGTACAAACCAGGCAACAACAAAATCAGTCAGTCTGGGCTGACCCTAGCCCGCCTGGAGAATTAACTCCACGGCATCGTCTTCTCCTCATTGTCCTATGAAACTACTCCCAGCCCTGTCCCCACAAATGTCAGGGTCAGTCCCCTCCAACCTGTCACAGGCTCAGGCAAACATACTGATGACAGCTGGGGGCACCCCAAGGTGACTGAGAACCAGCAGAGCAAAGAAACAGGCGGGGCCAGGCCACAGGACGTGTGGGAGGAGGAGGAGAGGGGAGGAACAGAAAGGGCTTTGGCCAGAAGTCCCGTCCACTTCGTCCCTATGTGGCTGGGCTGTGCACAGCAACACGTGACATGAAGACGGTCACACTTTCTGGCCACAAGATGTTCTGGCATTTGCCAGACCCTTGGACCACTCAGAACTTCCTTGATGAGCCAAGCCCCTGAGTATGAAGCCTTACTGAAGCATCCCGAGAGTTTGTCACTTGTTAGTACTCAAGCACAGTCACATGAGGTCATCAGCACAGCTGAGAGACACCAGAATGTCTGGGTCTCTTCCGACAACTTTGTTACCAACAGCAGCAAAGCAGCCCCTCTGACCTTCACACATGGCTTTGCACTGGAGACTGAACTCCCTTGGTTTGTCCTTTGCCCTCTTAAAAAGCTCGATGGCACTTGGCCACTCAGTCCACAGTCCTTATAACTGCTACTTCCCCAGGACTGGGGTGCTTGTCTCCAGGAGGCCAGCGTGGACCCCAACTCCAAAACTCTGTCCTTGGAGGCCACACCCCAGCACTACTCTTGCTACGTGCCGCACACATGTGCCATGCTGGGCCTCTTTCCTCATGTGCCTCTCACCCTGCTGCAGAGAAACAGCAGAGTCCAGGCTGCTGCCCAGAAAGCTGCCCCGCAGAGCAGGGTCCCGGAGTCTCCTGCATGGAGAACACTCCAAGGTTTCAAAACCTTAAGGAGGGGTGCCTTGTCTGTCCCCAGAGAGGCCCTAGGCAGAGAGACAAGCTTTTCCTCCTTCCTGCCCCTGTGTGGCTGTCACCGGAATGGACCCCAGCAGGTTATTGCAGGTCAGGCTGCCTTGTCAGTGACAAAGGGTTGTCATCTCTGTCCACAGTCCCTTGGTCCCCTGGGCCCCATTACAACTACAAAAGCCAGACAAGGGTGTAGACTGTAGACCATCTCCAGGTCAAAAGCCAAGTGGCCTCGTGGGAACACAGCCCTGGACATCAGGGGAATGTTTGGCTCGGGTTTGCAAACTCTGATGCTGTTTCCAGCCATTTGCTCACTTATCCTCACATCTGTAGGAGAACAGGTCCCCAGATGACCTTGGTCTACCCAGCTCTTCTCCCTCCCACTTGCAGTTCTCAGAATAACCCCAGGATGTACTGAGAATGCAACATCCTGAGACAAGGAGGAAGTGAAGTGTCCGGAACAACTTGGGCCACGTATTCATTTCTCCAAGGAGGAGATGTGCTGCCATGCTGTGCTCAGCGGGCTCACAGTCACCGAAGGCCCTCACAGGGACTCTCAGTGGTGGCGTGATGTGGGGCACACACATCTGACATCCATCCTGGCCAGCTTTCCCGAGCCTTGGGCGACTGGCCCCCCACCCATATGAAGGTTCTGTCTATTCTTCCTGCCTCTCGCGAGTGCTCTGTCTCACTGGACTCTGGCAAGCGGTAGAGGTTCCAGGGCTCCTCTTGCTCCTCACAACTGTCCTCATGGCATCAGAATGGCTGTGCCAACTGCTTCTACTCTAAGCTGCTGCCAGACTCAAGAACCTTTGAAACGCTGCCCAGCCTGGAAAAGAAAAGGAACTGACGTGTGTCACACCCTTGCTATGTGCCAGGTACTCTAACAGGTGCTTCACTTAATTCACCTTCTGTGTGGACCATCCGAGGAATTCAGTCCCCACTTTACCGAAGGAGATGAGATGCTCTGAGAGGTTCCGCCAGTTACCACCAGTGGGAGGATGAGCACCCCAACTGTGAGCCCTCTCTCCGTACCATCTGGGGAAGGCAGGATGCAGGAAGGTGACAAACAGTTCTTCACAGCAGGTGCCATTCTAAGTATTTCTACATTGTGCATAGGTGTGACCTGGAAAGTGTGGATTCCAACCCGCCTGGGCTCCCTGCTGGCTGTGCATCTTTGGAGCGGTCATAGAACATCTAACCTCTGTGTGAAGGGGGTGCAATGATGTATCTACCCCATTTCTTCCTCCAGTTGGTCGTGCTGGGGGAATCGGCCTGTAAATGACTAAATACCATACCGAGGGAGGCACTTCATCAACTGGCCACTGGTATTTATCATACAGGCCTAGAGAGGATATCATCACCCCCAAATTACTCTCCCTTTCACACAGACACAGCCTCAGTGTGCCCTGGACTTCATGGGTGGTGTTGAAGGCGGAGACATGGAAAGCGTGGGCAGATGTGGGCTCAGAGGTGACCTCATTGACCCCTCCTTCAGTGCCCATGCCCATGCCCACCTTTTTGATGGCACTTAGGGTGAGGTCACAGTGGTTAACAGGCAACTGCAACATGGGACATGCTCTCTGAGACATCCTAGGAGGTCCTGAAGCAGCTCTGCTCACAGGCTGTAAGCAGGTGGTCACTAAAGTGCCCCATCCCTGCAGGTGCAGGTGGGGCCACACTGGAACTTCTCCAAGTCCTCTTTAGCCACACTGGAAGAGACAGGTCTAAGATGAGGTTGTAGTGGAATTTCACTACCAGAGCATAAAGGAAATGGAAGACTCAGGACAAATGGGACATGGATTGTGCCATAATGAATGAAGCCGAAAGGCATGTTCTTTGGGGTCAGAGAACGGGGTTAAAATGCCTGCGCCACCTCCCATTAGCTGGGTATACTCGGGTCAGTTCTCTACACCCCTTGAGCCTCGGCTTCCCCAAATATCACATGGCAGACAGAGAAAATAACAGCACGCACTCAAAGATGCTGAAAATGTCAAAGGATAATAAGCATTTACTGAGTACCTATCTTGTACTTTAAATAATTTTGGTGTTGGCTGTTGTTATAACATTGACTTTTTCTTGTTGCCAGCAATACATTGTGCATTACAGAATAGGCTGAATAAACATAGAAGAGAAAAAGTACATCTACTTACCCAGAAATAACCACTGTTAAAATGTATACGTTTCAGATAATTTTCTGTTTGTATATGGTTATTTATAAAAAATGGAATCATATCATAGACACCTCTATGTAACCTGCTTTTTCCTCCAGTTAAGCTATCAATCACAATCATTTTTCTAGCTCACTAGAAGCATTTCTGCAACACTGTCATGATGACGGCAGCGCTGTTTCCCCGATATGGATGGGGATACATTGTTGAACTCATTCCCAGTGGTTGACCAGGCATGTGGTTCCTGATTTTTCTATTAGAAAGACAGCTACAGTATAAAGTTCTTCACTCTTTTCCTATGCATCTTCCTGATTTGCTGTTTTTCGTGACAGCTTTATTGAGGTATAATTTGCATCAAATAAAATTTACTAATTGTAATTTAAGAGTTTGATGAGATTTGACAAATTATACAGTCATGGAACCAGTCATGATATAGACCATTTCCACCACAATCACGGTATAGACCATTTCCATCCACCAGGGAAAGGTGGTTCTGATCTGTTGTCTGTCTCTATGCATTTACCGTGTTCATCAACACGGTTCTGGTAAAATCTACCATCTTGCTATGTGTTGTCTATTTATCCATGTTTCTTAAATTCCTTTTTTTCTATCTCTTATTCCATCTCAACTCCACTAATGACTTAGTTCTACCTCTTGGTTTTGTTTAAGTGGGTACTCTACGTTTTCAAGTAATATTATCTCGTCACATATACTTTTAAAATCATATGACAGTATACCTTTATTTTCCTTTTCTGGCCTTTTTGCTATAGTTCTTATACATTTAACTTCTACACTTGTTTTAAGCCCATAATTAAAATTACTTTCTCTTTAAACATTCAATTATCTTTCAAAAATATTAAAAATGAGAAAATATATTTTATCACATACGTGCCTCTTATGCCCCTTCCATTCCTCTGTGTAGATCTAGATTTCATTTGTTATCATTTTCGTCCTGCCTAAAAAACACCAGCATTTATTATAATGCATTTCTGCTGGTGAGTGTCTTAAAAAGTTTTCATTTTACCTTTACTTTTGAAAGATATTTTTGCTGGCTATAGAATGCCAGGTTAACACATCTTTTTCTTTTGTACTTTAAGATGTCACTCTATTGTCTTCCAGTTTGGTTAGTTTCTGGTTAAAAAATGGTTTCTGTTATTCCTATCTTTATCCCTTTTTATACAATTTGTTATAAGCCTTTTTAAAATTTGAGTTCTTTAAGATTTTCACTTTATCACCAGTTTTCAGCAATTTCATTATGATTTTCTTGCTCAGAGATTGTGAACCCTCTTTCTTCCTTGGGCTTATGGTTTTCATCAATTTGGAAAATTCCAACCATTGTTTCTTCCAATACTTTTTCTAATCCCTTCCTTCTAAGGACTCCAATTACATATATGCTAAACAAATCCATATTATGAAAAGAACATTTGATTCTTTGCTCACTTACTTCCATCTCTGTTCCTCCCTGAGCTTCATGTTGAATAGTTACTATCACTGTGTTCAAACTACTGATTGTTTCCTCTTCAATGTCTGTTGTTAATCCAACCCCTATTTTTCATTTTAGATATCATATTTTTCATCTCTGGAAGTACTTTGTCAAAATATTTTTATGCCTTCCATTTCTCCCCTTATATTCTTGTTATGTTCTATGTTCTTCAAAATGCAGCACAACTATAACAGCTGTTTTAATGGCCTTATGTACTATTTCCACCATCTCTGTAATTCATATTTCTGTTTTTATCAATTGATATTTCTCCCGGTTCTTGGTTATATTTAGTGCTTCTTTATCTGTTTGATAAGTTTGACTGAAATCTAGACATTGCTTTGGTGCTGGATTTTGTTTCATTCCTTTAAATGGTGTTTGGCTTTGTTCTGGGATACAGTGAAGTTATTGAGATCAGTTTGATCCTTCTGAGGCTTGTATTTCAGGTTCACAAGGGCAGGCTCAATGCAGCCATGAGACTAGAGTTAATTTAACCACACTACTAAAGTCCTGAGTACCCTTCTGAGTACTCTACCAAATGCCCCAGATATTATGAAATCTTTCCACCTGGGCTGATGGAAACATAACATTTTCAGCCCTGTTTGAGCTCCAGGTAGTTCATGAGCCTCAGGGAGTTACGTCAAATGCCTGCCCAGATTGGGACTCAGCCAGGGATGAAGGGGATCCCTGCAGACCCCCAGCATTCTTCCTTTGCAGCTGCCTTTCCTGTGGTGCTCTGCCCACAGATTCCATCCCCTCTACCTCCCAAACTCATTTCTGTCTTCTCAACTTAGTGGGACTGTTGGACTCTGTTTGAATCTCCCCTTCCTCCTTCCCACTTCATATATATTCATTTTATAGTTGTCTAAGGTAGAAAGTAGATATTTTCAAATCATGTTAGCATCTGTATGATGCCAAGTGGAACTAAATCTCAGCCTCCGCAGAGTTGATCACAATAGAATTAGGGCATTTGAGTGTGTTTACCCAGTTGTTGGGCTGAGGGAAAATTCTCAAGAGGTTTTGTTCTTGACACAAAAACATGTTCTTTTGTCTTAGGAACAATAACATCTCCAAAGCTTTCAGGATAATTGTGCCTGAGGGCTGGGCAGGTTTCAGATTTGAGGGCTGTAATCATAAAACAAATTTCTTTTAAAGCTACAGAGGATTTATGAGTTTGGGAGGCCTCACAAAAGAACTCCTTATCACTTTTAAAAATGGTCTCCCAGAGGCCCAGACATGGCCTAAATTGTGAGCATGTGAGAATAAAGTGTGGTGTGGCAAAACCACTCCTCAAGGCGGCCATTAGGGATCCTGGCTTCTGGCCCCTGTGCTGACTTTCCGGGGTCATATGAGTCTCCACAACTCACCATGTCCCCCGCTGCTCCCTCTTGTCCTCTGTGTGAATCAGGTGATCTCCACATCCTTGCAACTGGGCAACATGGCATCTGTGCATCACAGTGTGAGGGTTGAGTTCTCTCCATTTTCTTGTAAAACTGGATATGGAATCTCCTCATTTTTCACACATGTAAAAGGAGATGTTAGGGATTGAATTGTATCCCCCAAAATTCATATGCTGGACCCTTAACCCCTGGCACCTCAGAATGACCTTATTTGGATCATTGCAGATGCACTTAGTTAAGTCAGGCTCATGCTGTAATAGGGCGGGCCTTGAATCCAACATGACTGGCCTCCTTATAAACAGGGACTTCGAGCAGAGACGCCCACAGAGGGAGAGCACGTGTGGAGGTGAAGACAGAGACCAGGGTGATGTTTCTACATGCCGAGGACGCCAAAGCTCGCAAAGCTTCTCCCTCATAGCTTCGAAAGAAAGCGACCTTTCTGACTCCTTAATCTAAGACTTCTAGCCTCCAGAGAGACAATACATTTGTTTTTTAAGCCGCCCGGTTCATGGCACTTTGTTATAGCAGCCCTAGCATACTAAAGCAGGAAGACAGCCATGATATAACTCAGATTTAACTGACCAGCCTCCCGTCAGGCACAAACAAGCACTTACGCTCATGGTATCTTCACTTCATCATCATCATCTCCAGCATGAGAAAATGGTATAAACTGTAAAACATACATAAACACAAGGACTTTGAGGTTCACGTGTACCAGTTTGAATGCAAAGAAACGTTATCCTGAGTCCTTCACCCAGCTTGCTATGTAGCTTTGTGTAAATTACTGAACATCTCTGCCCTTTAGTAAAATGGGGAAATTCACCTCACAGTGTGAGTATTGTGATAGATTCTTGTGAAATGGCTCCCAGTGGCCATGCCTCACTGTCACATGCTGTACTATTTCCTCCCACCATGAATCGGGGCTGACTTCCCGGACAACAGGAGGCAGTGGAGGGAGTGGTGTGCATCTTCCAGAGCCTACACCATAAAAGGCATTGCACCTTTTGCTATCTTGGAACTCAGCCCCGCCACCACCTTGTGATGAAGCCAGTCCAGCCTCCTGGAGCAGCAGGTGGAGGAAAACCAAAGTGGTGCCCAGCCAGCACCAGCTTCCAGACAGGTGAATGAAACACCTGGACCTCCCAGCCCAGCTAACCCCCCAGCTGAAGCAGCCACGTGCATGAACCCAGGCAAAACCAGCAGAGAAGCCAACCAACCCACAGAACTGTAAGAGATGAGAAATTCTTTCTGTTTTGCATGCCTGCATAAGATAGGCATATATTATAAAATAGCAGATTATTTACATGCCTTCGTAATATATTACAGGCATGTAGAATATGTTATTTATGGCATATAGAGGGAGATGCCCCTTCCTCCCAGCAAGTCAGTCCCATAGCCTGAGAAATTCCTCCCACCCCAGAGCTCTAACTGCCAGAGTCAGAAGAGAGCCCTGCTGCCTGAACCCACCCTCTGTGTTTGCCAAGTGCCAGTGTGTGACACAGCTCTTCACAAAATACATTTGCTTTGGGTTTTGTTTTGTTTTGTAATCACTCCCCCAAATCCACATGCACACAGTTGCCTGGGGGTTCATAAAATATCTAATGGACCCAAGCTCACAACCTCTTTTATCCCATATCCCTTCTGGACAGTAGTTCTGGACAGCAGATGACTGGATTCTGCCTACCAAAGAATCCTTCTCTGTTCTTACATCCTTAGTTAATTCTGTGGTGTCGGTGCCTCACTCTTTTGGATGTGGCTGTGAGCATCACAGGAAGGTTTACTCTTCATGCCCTCCTGTAAGTGTGTGACTAATACAGTGCAAGCAGCCAAGGCTTGGACTCCATGGCATTTACTTGGGTCTTGAAGAGCCCTTGTTGTACCTGGTCCAGGCCTCTGCCAGAGGTCCTGGCACATTGCCATGATCCATTCATGCTTCTGTCATCCCTTCTAGCCTGTGATCTCCTCAAGGGCAGGGACTGGGCTCCACTGGTATTTATATCTCCAGAGCCCAACACAGAGCTCAGATAATTTGTATTAATGGGAGGGATGGAGAGAAGAGAAGGCAAGAGAGGAAGGAGGGAAAGGGAAGTCAGGAAGGAAGGAGAGAGGAAGGAACAGAAGGAAGGTTGACAATTCAGAGAAATACAGGAGAATTGGGAAGATTGTTCAGCCACCAGGTATCTTAGGATCCATTGCTATATTTTCTTCCTTTAGTAAAAATAGTTAATATTTTGTTAATATTTATTAATTGCTATGCCAGAAGCTGGACTATGTATTTTATTTTTTGTTTGGTTGACATGGACCATCTAAGTTAATTCTCAATCACATCTTCTGAGGAAGATGCCACCATTATCCCCATTTGATAGCTGAGAGGTATTTAATGATTCTGGATAAATCATTAGGGTGAAATAACCTGGGTAAAATAATTAGTCCAATAGTAGCAGCACCATAATGTTATCCAGGGAGTTGAAAACCAGTGTGCACATCCTTTATCAGATGGCAACATTGCCTGTCTTTTTATCTGGTGAATGGGCTTAAAGAAAAATTTTGTACATGGTAATGTTTTTCTTTAAAACTTTACATCTTGCACAGTCTGTATGTCAAAATTTCTATGATAAACTTCACTTTGGGAAAGACCAAATGGACATCATTATCCTTTTCCCTTCCTTTAAGTACAAATGAAAACCCTGAACATTATATACAAAGTAGTCGAAGAAGACTGGCTGGGAACCTCAGGACCAAAGGAACAATATGATGGTGAGCTCCCTGGGTTTTCTTTTATGCCTTAAAAATCTTTAACCAGATACTGAAAAAATTGGCAACCTAGAAATGCCAGCAAGTAGAGACAAAAAGAGCCCAACAAAAGCCCACCCTCTCTCACCAAAGGGCCTGGTGAGGGGCAGCCTACCAAGACAGAAATCTGCTCTGCTCCAGCCAAAAACCTCAGGAGAGGCTGTGGCCCCATCTGCACCCCCACCAACAAAGGCCAAGGGGAAAACCTAGAGGCCTCTCTTGCAGGATGTAAGGAAGGGGTATCAATCCTCTTCCTTCCTCACCTCTTCTCTCCAGGGTGAGATGAGAAGGTCAAGCAGGAAACCAGGACTTTCATCCCCACTGGGCAGTAACAGCCCCCTCGTGGCATCAGTGAAGATCACCACGTGGGGTGCATGGTCTTGCACCACACTCAGAGTACTAAAGTGCCCTCCCTCTTGGAGAGAGTTTTCAGACATGAAACTCTGTCTAGTTGAGAGTTTTCAGACATGATACCAAAAGCACAATCCACAGAAGAGCAAATGGATGTATTGGACTTTATCAAAATTAAAAGCTCTTGCTCTGTGAGAGACCATGTTAAAAGAATGAAAAGACAAATGACACGTGGGAAGAAAAGGTTTGCAAACCACATATCTGACAACAGGCTCATATCTGGAGTGTAGAAGAAATTCTGAAAGCCCAGCTGAAAAAACAAACAGGCAATCCAATGAGAAAACAAGCAAAAGACAGTAGGAAACATTTTGTCAAAGAGAATATACAGATGGCAAATAAGCACATGAAAAATTTCAATGTCACTAGCAATTAGGGAAATGGAAATTAGGAGCATGGTGAGATATCACTGCATACTTGTTAGATGGCTTTTTACAAACACGACAATATCAAACACTGGAAAGGATGTAGAGAAATTGGGTCTTTCATACGTTGCTGATGGGAATGTAAAATGGTATAACCACTATGGAAAATAGTTTGGCAGATTCTTTGGAATCTAAACATATGCTTACCATATGACCCAGCAACCATACTTTGGAGCTTTTATCCCAGAGAAACAAAAACTTATGTCTACACAAAAATCTGGATATGAATGTTTATAATAGATTTATCTGTAACATCCAAAACTAGCAAACAAAATCAAAATCTCCTTTAATAGTTGAATGGCTCAACAAAAACTGTATTTTATGTATGCCATGGAATAAAAAGAATAAGAACAAACTACTGATACAGGCAACAACCTGGATAGGTTATGAATAGTGGGGAAAAAAAGACAATCTTATAAGATTTCCTACTATATGATTCCATTTCTCTAATATTCTTGAAATGACAGAATTATAGAGATGAAATTACTGGTTGCTAGGGATTAAGGATGGTGGGGACAATTATCTTTTATCTTTAATTTATGGATTACTCTATGAGTTAAGCACCATTGCCAACATTTTGGAGAGGACAAAGTAACTCAGAGTAAGTAACTTGTTCAAAAAAATGGAGCTAATGCAAGCTGGAGCTGAGATCCAAACTCAGAACTGCCTGTTTCCAAAGTCACACATGATGGAATGTCCCCTATACACCTGGGACATCCCACCAGTGGTAAAGAACCTCTGTGATGGATACAGGTTATCTCTGTCTTTTCAACAACCCCAGGGGCTAGGTGTTGCACTGCTCAGACTCAGAGCAGTGAAGAAACTTGCTGGAGAACTAAGGCAAGAACTGAATTTTGAGTGCAGGTGGAACTAACATCGTAGCACACTTCAGACAAAGGGTGTGCCAAGCCCCACACTCTCAGGACAGGGATGGGGGAGGAGGGGGTGACAGAAGGGGAATCCTGTGAATCTGAGTTTCAGAGGTAGGCTCACTTGAGGAAGACAATTTTGGAGAGTGGCATAAGAGATCAAAAGAGTCCTCTAGGGAAAGAAGCAAGATGCACTGGGCACAGCATCCAAATAAAAGAAGATTGACATGGTATTCAACTCAAGAATAAGCAGTGTATTATTTATATCAACTATGGCTTACAGTTTGAAAAGCCTGGGAGTGGATTAGAGTGGGACTACTTAGCAACATGATTATGTGTTTTTGAGCCTTAGTTCCTTTATCTAAAAAACAAAGACAACTAGACAACTCTATCTCAGGGATATTTCAATGGTACCTGAAATAATGTGTGTGGAGCATGCAGCAGAAACCCTGGCACAAACCAGGTGCTCAGTACATGTGATGATAAAGTCACATGCACTGACTTGAATTATCACCCCGACCTCCTGCTACTACCCTCAGGTTGCAGCCCAGAAAGAATGGGAACCACGTGCCATTCCCCCCAGCCAGGCCCAGGCTGTTGCTAAGGGGTGGGGAGGCACAGGCTGGCATGGTTCCAGCCACACCTTACACTCCTGGGAGGCAGAGCTCTGGCACTGGCCCTCCAAAGGCATAGAAATTGTTTCTAGTTCCTTCCTGATGTCAGCTCACTGCCATGGTAGCCAGTGTTCACCTGTGCAGGAACCAGAGCACAGAGGAGTGATGAGCAGAAAGCGGTTTAGAGAGATAATGAGAATCGGCACATTGCGAGGGCAGCCGGACAGAGTTTGAGCTCTGTCTGTCTGACTTATAGGGTCTGGCCATTCCCATTGCACATGGGCACTGAGCAGAATGAGGTACCGATGATATGTTGATGGGATGGTGGGTGATGCTCAGGGTAAGAATTTGCTTGTGACATAAAAGCATGATGCATCTATGTCCAGGCCATTGAGCTGTGTCTTCTATCACAGACCCTGGCTCTGGGCTCTGCCCCTGCTCATCTGAGGCATCATGATGCTAACTTGCTCTGCATCATGTGCAGGAGAGACCATGCACTCCTCCAAGAGGGGAGGAGGGCTTTGGACCAGCCAGGCACAGTGGGGACAGGCAAAGCTCACTGCTTGAAAAGAGCTGGAGAATTGGGGGAGGAAGGATGGATTCAAGAGGTGACTGTGTGACTTTGGACAAGTAACATCAATCCAAGAAACATTTGTTAGCCACTCTAAAGCAATATTCTAGACACTTGACTTCCTCCCAAGCTGTTGGATGTGCTGATATGGAAGCTAGAAGGAGAGTATGTACAAAACCAATGGCAGCTCTACCCTGCATAGCAGTGTGAACTTGGTAAGCCCCTGAAACTCTGCACCTGGGCGCCCTCACCTGTGAAGTGTGGATAAGACCTACTTCACAAGGATGTAGGGAGAATTGAATAAGGTATTGCATGGCAAGATCTTAGACAGTGCCCAGCATACCTCAGTGTCCCAACACTGTTATTTGTATGACTCTAATCCTCAGTTTCTTCCCCTGCAAAGTGTGATCAATAACCCCAGCCTTATGGGCTCATGAGGATTACATGAGATAAGTGGGGATGAGGATGATTTATAAGTAAGACTCATACATGATGGTTTGCTGTCACTGTCACAACAGGACATCAAGGAAAGGAGTATCAGTCTGAGTGACTGTTGGATGCAGATGGCAGTACTGGGGTTTCAGTGTTTTTCTTTTTTTGTCACTCATTCATTTATGCACTAAATACAAATTGGGCATGCACCATGAGCCAGGAACAGTGTAGAAGGCACTGCCTGTGTTGAGCTTGAAGTCTGGTGGTGGAGGCAGAGGAGCAAAGTGATCACTAAATACGGCAGGATCTGTGCCCTGCGAGAGGGCAGCAGGCAGGGCTATGGGGCCCAAGAGGAGGGTTATTCCCAGACCAGGGAGAACAGTGAGCTGAACTCAGAAGGATGGGCAGGTGGGCAAGAATAGCCTTCCCTTTGACTAAATCCCTCAGAGTCCCCCTAGAGGAAAAGGCTCCTTGGAGAGGTTTCTGAGAGCAAGTCTTGTGTTGTTCTTGCCTCCACTCTATACCCACCGCTTACTCTAGCTACCCACAGCTGTCCTGAATGAGTGAATGGATGATTGGACTCAATGAACAGCCACAAGTGAAAAATAGGACTTTTGATCCACAAAATCTGTCACCATTCTGAAAAATACAACCCAATTAGCAATGAGAACTAAGCTGGCTCAGACATCCTCGCAGCCCGTTCATCATCTGCTGAGTGTGTGTAATGAACAACGTCTGAACAGGGTAAAGATAGCAGCATCATTCTTCCAGGGTTCCCTCGTCTGTCTCTGTCTTACCCCAAAATAGCAACAACGCAACAGCCCTCAGTCATTTCACAAGCACGCACATGAGTCATATTGGGAAACATTCAAAAGGGGAAATGAGTGATCATGAGGGTATTTCATTTTGGAAAAAAAATCATGCTACTTTGGTGTTGAGTGTGACCAGCTAATCCTGCTTGGAATTCCCGTAAATCTTTTTCTGAGGTGGGATAGGGATGGGCATTTTAAAGGAATTGTGGTGTTTCAAATTCACACAGGATATAGAAGCCCCAGGAAGGTAGGTGCAATGGGCTAAATGTTTATGTGCCCCCCAAAAATGCATATATTGAAACCTAACCTCCAAGGTGATGGTATTAGGTGGTGAGGCCTTTTGTGGGTGTGATTAGATCATGATGGTGGCACCCTCGTGAATGGGATTAGTGCCCTTATAAAAGAGACCCCAGAGACTTGGCTTCTTCCAGCTGCTTCCTCATGTGATGGATGAGATAAGCTATCTGTGAACCAGAAAGTGAGCCCTCACCACACACCAAATCTGCCAGCAGCTTGATCTTGGATTTCCCAGTCTCCAGAGCTGTAAGAAACAAATACCTTGTTGTTCATAAGCCACCCAAGCTATGGTATTTTGTCATAGCAACCCAGTTGGAGTAAGACAGAGGGTAAAGCTAGAGAAGGTGTGAGGGTGGCTGCTCAGAAGAGATGAGTAGAGCCATTCCCAGCATCTCACCACCTGCCCCGGGGTGTCCTGCAGGTGCCACAAAGCCCTTACCACACATCGCCTCCTTGTGCAGCACCCCCTGAGCCTACCCTCTTCTCTTTTCTTGTAATCCATCACTCCCTCACTTGTGTTTGTGCATCTTGTGAAAGCATGGCCTTTGGAGCCATAAAAACCTGATGTTCTGAACTGATTGTGTCCCCCAAAATTTATATGTTGAAATCCTAAAACCTATTACCTCAGAATGTGAACTTATTTAGAAATAGGGTCTTTAAAATGTAAGTAAGTTAAAGTTAGGTAATTAGAGTGGGCCGTAATTCAATATGAATTGGAAAAAGAGGACATTTGGGCACAGAGACATGCACAGAGGGAAGACAGTGCAAAGGGACAAAGTGCGAATGTCATACAAAGTCGGAGGATTGCAGCGATGCTTCTACAAGCCACTGCATGTGAAGATTGCCAGGAAACCACCAGAAGCTGGGGCAGAGGCCGGAAACAGAATCTCTCTCATGGTCCTCAGAAGGAAGCAGCCTTGCTGATACCTTAGTCTTGAACAGCTGAGGCTGGATGACAGCCCCAGCCCTCAGAGCTGTGAGACAATAAATCACAGTTGTCTAATCCACCAGAGCTTAGTACTTTCTCGCAGTAGCCCTGGAAAGTTAATAGCCTCAGGTTCTGTCCGCTTTCTAACATTTACTGTTGTGCTTACCTGGGTAACCTGTTCCAGCTCTCTGAAGCCAGTGCCATCCAATAGAAATATAATGTGAGTAGTCACATGTATCTTTCAGTTTTCTAGAAGCTACATTTAAAAAGTAAAAAGACAGGTGAAATTAATTTTAGTGATATATTATTTAACTTAATATATCCAATATATTATGTGAACATGTAATCAACATAAATGTTGTCAATGAATTATTTCACAAACTTCTTTGTTCCAAGGCTCTGAAACTTTGGCAGATTTCACAAAATAGGTATATTTACTAAGTTACTAAGCCTGAAGATGCTAGTGTCCATACTACCACCCTCAGAGCAGAGCCCATTAGAGAATGAAGTCAAGCCTGAGAGAAACAAAGGCAAGATTTATCATCTGAGCAGCTTAAACGAGGTCTGCCTAAAGACAGCAGCACAACAGGATTTCTGTGTTACATGAGCCATAGATGATAAATAGATGGCTAGATGAATAGGCAGACATCGAGATAGAGATAAATAGATTGATTTCTGTCACCTGCAACCAGCATCATCCTGACTCCTAAACCCACATAAGCATGCACTAGTTTTATATAGTAAGCTTTGGGATCTATCACCATCTATATTATTTTGGTTTCCCCAGTCAGGTAAGGCAAAGTGGAAAGATGCCGGATGCACACTTGAGATGGGCTGCTGCCAGAAACAGGTATGTCCGCACCTGCACAGCACGGTCCAACCCAGTGGGGGCTTATATCAAAGGCACATGAACAAAGGTGTCTGCTAGACAAGATCATCTCTTGAATTCATCCAACCCCTCTGGGATGACTTCCCAGAAGACAAGCAATGAATGACGGAGGGCAGTTAGTCAATAATTAAATGTGGAGTTTGGAATCTAGTGAGCTCCCTTGGTAGTATGTAGGTAAACTCTTTTCTCCTGCAGCCTTGAGGATTGTCCACAGGACTTCATTACAAGAGTAAAAGAGCCCCAGATTTCATACTAAGCCCTGGAAAGTCTTCTGCAGCAATGCCAGGACCAGGATTGAGAATTGTAGAATGTGATGCAGGATATCAATATCGTGGTTAATGCACTTGAAAATCTTTAATCTCAAAATTGCTCAAAATCTCTGGGCTCCAGACTTGTTCCCTTCTTCCTATTAAGGGCTTGAAGATGAGGCGGGAGTCTCTGCATTGCAAAAAAAAAATGTGCACATCACTTCCCCTGATGGCTATCAGACCAATAACTAAGTTTAAGTCACACCATTGCACAACTGGAAAACCACTGGGTCTGCTGGGAGAGGAGAGGGTCTCTACCTGCCAGGAGCTACAGCACCTGCCAATATGCACTGGCAGGAACTGGGAGGACACTGTGGAACTGGATGCTGAGGGTGCTAACTCAAAGAGGGTGAAATAAGAGCCTGGAGAAGGAGAATCGATAGGTGTAAGAGTACATTCTCATGATCCAGGATTTAACACACTGGCCAGGACCCCACACACTGCTTGCATAGCTCTTGGAACCTTGAAGAAATGGGTGCCTACAGTGAAGTGGAAAAGCCCTGGCAGATGTTAGAAACAGCTCAGAGAAGTGGGTGTGCTACAGTAAACATATGATGTAAGTTTGTAAAACTCACCAGCTTGGAGGTCAGTCTATTTAACCCAACAGTGAGCCATGACCTAGTGAGAGGTACCAATGTCATCTAGCGGCTTTGGTTGTCCCCTAAGGACAGTATGATGATAGGAATGCTGTTATACTGCCAAAGAAATCCTAAATAATACAGGCCAGATGGTAGTGCTCAACTATCATATGCAAGGTGGGAACAATTTTCACAACAAGCAGCAGTCAGGGCCTCGATCCACAGAGAGCCATGGACATGGTCATTAGAACATGGGAAAGTCACACAGGCAGTCAGCAATGTCATCTCTCAACCTTGAAAATCAAAAGATATCAAGAACTAGCCTCTATATGCAATCCCTGACCCTAGGCTGGATCCTGGAGGGGAAAATTGCTATGAAGAATGTTGTGGGTCAACTGACAGAGTTGGAGTAAGAATAGTGCAATAGATCAAAATACTGCATCTGTGCCACTTGACTAAGGTCATTGAGTCACACCTTTAAAAACACAGCAGAGGCTGCTCCACCTTCTGCAGGTTGCCCAGATGACTGCCAGTTACTCCCCTGTTGGGTGCAGTCTTGCCCTGGCTTTGGCTCTTCATCAAGTACATCTCCATCAAGATGTTACTCCCACCTTTACCTTGTTTTATGGTTTGTTGTTTTTGCTTTTTCAGCCTGGTGATCTTCATTTTGTTCTTTTCCCTTTGATAGTCCTTGTGGCTCTTTCCACCATATGTCTTTATTCTCTTTAGAGAACTTACACTTTTGTTCGTTTGCTTGTTTTTTGAAGCATATGCTTTTTCTGGGCAAAAAGTCAGGTGTCACTCAAGCTGAGTTCGACCTCTGGCCCCTCTGTGCTTACAGCATGGGCTGAGGCAAGATGTGCAGCCTCTCTGCACCTTAGTAACATCATCTGAAAAGCATGGGTACCAATTTCCATCTCACGGGACTGTGATGAGTCATGCAAATGACACAGCCAGGTTTTGCTGATCACATCATTGTTGTTATGATTAAGGAAGAGCAAGGCACTGAAGTGGGAGAGGAAGTAGAATCAAACTACCTCTGACTTGGAAGGAACTTTAAAAGGACACTTTGTCCAACCTGCAAGATAAGGATCATTCTCTCAATGAGAGCCCCAAGTTGTCATTTGACCTCTGTTCGGACACCAAGTTACGGGATGCTCATCACCTTATGAGGCTGTCCCTTCAATCATGCACAGCTCTCTCTGATAATTTCTTACAATTTGAACCAAAGTGAGTTGCCAATAAACTCCAGACATTGGCCTTGGTTATTCTACTTGATGACTGAAGTTGAGGCAGTTACTGCTCTGAGCAGCCCCCATTTAAGGAGCTGGTGCACTCATGCTCCAGCTGTTGAAAGCGCTGCATCCTTCTCAGGACTGCCTTTGTTGACAGGAGCCTCCTGCCTTGGAAATACCTGGGAGGCCACGCCCCCACTCCAGGGGAGTGAGTAGCACATAACCAATCAATCAGTGATATAGCAGTTCAAATACTGAGCCCCCTGACCACAACTGAGACAGCTCCGTGGTGCTATTTATGCTCTAGAGCTCCTCATGGCATTAGACTGAGGATAGACTTTAGATGAAACAACATCTTAGCTTTGCCGCTGCCCTATTCTGTATTCTCACTTCTCCATAGGTCTCCTCTGATTGTTCCACCAATTAACCACTTGGACAAGAGTCCCCATCTCAGGCTCAGCTCAGGAAACCCATATGAGACAGGGGCTAAGAGAATAAATCTTCCACCTGACAGCCTTTCATTCCATGGCAGCTTCATCCAAAGAGCTCTGAGTCTTCTATTCCCTACACTGTCACTGGCCCACCTCAAAAAGCGTGGCTTTATGATATTCCCCATGATATCCCAGCTGCTGTCTTCCAAACTCCTCCATCACTAGAGGGAATGACTTCACCACAAAGAAAGATACAGCTCAGATCATCTAATCCAGAGGTGGCACACTCAACTGCCTAAAGGGGCAAAGCTGGACATATACACAAGTGAAGTAGCCTGCTGTGATGCAACAGGGAAGAGTGGAAATTGTGGGTTACTGGAGAGCACTTCGTCTTAACTAAAGTTGGGTAACTTTCAAGTTTTTATAATTATAAGTAAAGCTGCTATAAACATTTCTGTTCAGCTTTTTGTGTGGGCGTCAGTATTCAACTCATTTGGATAAATACCAAAAAGCACGATTGCTGGGTGGCATGGTAATAATTACGTCTAGTTCTGAAAGAAGTTACCAAACTGTCTTCCCAAGTGACTGGTCCATTTCGCATTTCCAGCCGTGAATGAGAGTTCCTGTTGCTCCACACCATCACCAGTATGTGGTGTGGTCAGTGTTTTGGATTTTGGCCCTTCTAACAAGTATGTAAAGGTATTTCAATATTGTTTTTAATTTGCAATTTTTTTAATGACACATGATGTGAAGCATCTTTTCATTTTCTTATTTGCCATCCATATATATTCTTTGATGAGGTGGCTCTCAGACTTTCAAATCATAAAGGAAACAACATTTCCTGCATGCCCATTCTGTGCCCTCTTTTCCATCTTCTAATTTCCCTACTCACTAGAATATTACCACATTTCACAGATGGGGAAAGCGAGGTTGACAGAGGCTAAGGTGATTCCCAAGCCAGCAAACAGCTCAGGCTGGAGACCACGCTCATGCCCATTTGACGGTACCCAGGTGTACTGTGGCTGGGTGCACTACTTGTAAGCTCATCAACAAAGAAGAAGCCCTGAAATTTAAAACTTCCCTAGTACACCTCTTGTGATTAAACTAGAATAGATCAGCAGGTGATTGTAATAGATAGAATTCTGGATTTCTATATTTCTCCTGGGAGAGAAATGTTCAAAGAAAAAAAAAAACTATGATGACAATTGGTTTAGGTTTGATGTCATTAATGTAGATGTTGGAGGTACTTTGACAGCAGCCAAGTTAAGTTCTAAGCTGGAGAGGCAGGAAAGGCAGCACGCCACCCCAGGGGACTGGCTGAAACAAGGGTCTGCGGGGTCATTCCTGAAGTCTCAGCATGAGTGGGAAGATGCAGGGCAAGTGCATCCTTGTGACACAGGATGAGAGACTCTCATCAACCACAGTGAGGATGATTCAGAAATAACACAAGAAAGTTCTCTGGCTTAGACACCATCAGGAGAGTCTCCTAGGTGAGAGTTCTAAACTTCGACAGAGTGTGCAAAGTATGTTCAAAAAAACCCCAAAGTTAAAGATAGGCCATTCTTCTTTGTGACATGCCTCTCAAAACTGTACTCCAAATTTCTTACTGGACATTTGGAACAGACTTCCACTTTCTTGAAGTGTTTACAAGATGTTCAGGTGCATTTCCACTGACTGCACTCCACCTTAACCTGTACTTTAT
Source organism: Lepilemur ruficaudatus (assembly GCA_963574885.1). NCBI lineage: Eukaryota > Metazoa > Chordata > Mammalia > Primates > Lepilemuridae > Lepilemur > Lepilemur ruficaudatus. The sequence continues at coordinate 20,622 of CAUYRT010012141.1, read as the reverse complement.
GCAAGATGCTTACTGCACAGCTCAGAAATGATAGGAACAAACGTGTGCCCCAGCACATCTCTCCAGAGAAGAGAACCCAGAGGTCCTGCCTGGCAAGAAGTGTCCACAGCTGCTGGCCCAGGCAGACCTCTTCCTGGGGAGTCACTGGCTGGTACATCCCCTTCCCTGTCTCCCACTCCCCCTAAAATTTTCAAGCAGCATCTTTCAAGAGAATTTCTAATGGGTACTCTCTAAGGGTACAGAGAGATAAATTGCTTCAAAAATTAATAATAAATAAAAAAAGAAAGTAGGTTTAAAGACAGGAGTAAGAGACACGTAAACACAGTAGAAGCAGTAGGTAGCCACATAGAAAAAGAAGAAGAAAAAATCCTTCTCCTTGATGAGAAATGCAGTGGCGGCAGCCACTCCCAGAGAACAAAGCTGAGTCCAGGCTCAGCAGGAAGGGGCTAAGGGAGAAGGAAGCAGCCTCGTCCAGAAGATGGCTGGTCCTGAGGCCAGAGAAGCAAGGCTGGGCCCCTGGGGCAGGAGGAAGACAGGTGGGCTCTGGGGAGGAGCCAGGAAGGGAAGGAAGTGGAGGGTAGCAAGGCCACTTCAAGGAACTCAGGAGAGGGGCTGACAGATTCCTTTCCAATGGAAGTGTGGGTCCTTTCTACAGGTGTGAATGACCTTTCACAGTTACAGGAAAGCTTGAAGCAGCAGGGGGTGGCTGGGAGGGCAATAGGGTGGCACATCTACTGTTTACCTGGACCTCATAATCACAGTCCCAGCCCACCTGCAGTGCTTGTTTGAGCAGGGTGAGGAGAGGCTCCCAGACACATCAGGGGCTCTTCCTACAGGTAGCTTGGGGGCGGGCAGAGAGGACAGTGGATGCAATACCTTTAGTTTTGGATGTGGACACCATGGCTCCCAGACAGCCATCGCCCTGCCACCATGAGTACACAGCAGCGCAGGGGCTTCCCCCATAGGACACACACAGATGGCCTCGGGAACTTATGTTATCAGCCACAGGTCCTTAGAAAAGATCTTCTAGAAGTATTTTAAATTTGATGAGAGCATGGCTTGATTGAAATTACCCTTCCAGCTGCTACCCACTTCCAAGTAGGCTCCTGAAATTAAGGGGTTTCTCTTTTCTTCCTTCCTTCCTTCCTTCCTTTTCTTTTTTTTCTTTCCCCTGCCTCCTGTATAGTGGCAGATTCATAAATAGACAGTGCGGGCTCATGTTGTAGACACATAATTCTTCATCTGGCTTCGACCACTTCTCTCCTGCCTTTTGCCCAGCCACTCCATTGACAACTTGTTCCACACAGGCTCACTGAGGTCCTGCCTGATGCCAGGCTTGTGCTGGAAGGACAGGCCCTGGCACATGTCATTGTGATGGGGACGGATGAGCACCCTGTGTGTCAGAGTTGACTGTGGGGGCCATGAAAGAGGATGTGACCACACCTGCCTGGTGCCCATCCAAGGAAGCTGCAGAATCATCACTGTGCAGCCATGTGTCCAGGGCTATGCTGGGGCCGGGTACCCTGTCAGGTGGGGCAGGAGGCTGCATCCAAGATGGAGAGGCCAACTGCAGGACAAGGCAGTGAAGAGGACCCATGCATTTCATGGCTTTGAGTTGTATAAAACACATATAAAGGAGGAGTTGAGACAGGATAATCAGGAAAGGGGTGGAGTGAGGGGACTTTAAATTCAAGGGCCAAGAAAGGGCTCCCTGAGAAGGCAGTAGACTAATGTATGGCAGAAGCCCCCCAGTGGAGTTCTGGGGCTGGGGAAGAGAGAAGGGCTTGAGCACCGAGTCGAGGACCCTTATGGACTGGAGCTGCAGGGACTTGGCCAGGGAGGCTGGATGGGGAGCGGACTGCAGACGCGGGAGTGGCGAGGCCTGCAGAGGGTGTGGACTTGGTCCTTAACGTGTTTGAGCAATGTCTGCTGTGGGATGCCCAGGATGACCTCTCCCCTCTGAAGTCCCTTGTGCCCTGAGGCTGGGGCAGACTCTGTGGCATGGTGGCTTCACCCCAGGGATGCCTACCTCTCCCCTTCTTCCAGGGCCCAGCCCCTACCCATGGCTGTGCATGTCCAAGTAGCACCATGGACAGGGCTCGAGTCCCCTGAACACACTACCCACTCCCTGCTGCTGTCTGTCTGCTTAGAAACTAGGATACAGAAACTGACAGCCCCTCTGCCCACCCCCTTGTCTCAGGGAGTCACCTGGGGCCCACAGAAGAGAAACACTTATTGGAGGTCTGGTGGATATTCAGGCCCATGCTCTCTCAACTCTACTCGCTCTCTTTACAGAACCATATTTCTCTGCAGAAATATAGCCATGGGGTATGATCCTATCCTGAAGCTCTAGGAGATGTTTATTTTGTTCATCTTGGTCTTTGCCCTGATGAGAGCTGGTAAGACAGGAGGCAGAGGCAGGAAGCCTCCAGGGAGACAGGGCCCAACGCTCTCTCCTGTCTGCCTGTGAACCCACAAAGAGGAGCACAGCCTCGTGCCCCCTCTTACCAGGGCATCAAACCCTCAGACCCTCCTCCTAGGCTGTCTCCAGGTGAAAAATCAGTGACTTGCATGTGTGTATATGCTGCATGTGTGCACGTACCCATTTAAACAGATGCTATATATTCTTAAAGTAAAAGAAAATGCCCAGTGAACTTAAATTTTTGTTTCTCCCAGGTTCCAAGGTAAATATTTTTTAAATGATTGTAAAATAATAGTAACAGCAAGAAAAAATAGTATGAATAAAAATACTTGATCGTTAAATACAAGTAGAAGTAAAGCCTCAGGCAGGCTGTGGCCAGATCCGTATGTGTGTATGAGAATGTGTGAATCTATGTGATTTACAAGATGTGTGTGTGTGTGTGGCGTAGTCCAGGCTTTTGTCTTGTGTTTGCTGCTGCTGTTGGATTTTTGCTTTTCTTTTGTTTTGTTTCCCTTCTGGCAAGAGTCTAAGCTTTGTGGAATAAGCACCCCTGTATTTTTCTTTACAAGAGACAACGTGTGACTCAGAAGAGCACGATATCCCAGCCAGGCTGGCTTGAGCCAGGAGCCCTCCTGAGCCCTGGCTGCTGCTCAGACCCCCCAGCCTAGTTTCTTCCTCAGCAAGATGGACATCACCATAACACCTGCTCTGCAAGGTTTCTGGGAAGACAAGATGAGAGATTTTAGACACCCTGCCTCCATCAAAGTGCTTCCTCCCACTCCATGCACCTCTTGTAGCCCCCACGAAGTAACACTGTGAGGCATACAGTTGCTCTTTGGGTTCCTGCACCTGCAAGGATCCCTGCTCAGGGAGACTCATCTAAGGATTAATGGGAGGACTTTGTACAAGGGAATATCTTGCTAATGTAATCATCAAGGAACCTAAAACACTGGGGACCAGTTAAAGTCAATCTTCATAAAATATCTTCATTCAAAAAGTAATAAGTGCCTTAGTCCACTTTAGCTGCTGTAACAAAAATGCCATAAACTGGGTGAGTTATAAACAACAGAAATTTATTGCAACAGTTCTGGAGGCTGGGAAGTCCAAGATCCAGGTGCCAACAGATATAATGCCTGGGGAAGGCCTGCTCTCTGCTTCAAAGTTTGTGCCTTCTTGCTGTGTCCTCACATGGTGGAAGGGGCTGGCCAGTTCTCGGAGGCCTCTCTTAGAAGGGAACCAATCCCATTTATGAGTGCAGAGTCTTCACAACCTAATCACCTCCCAAAGACTCCACCTTCTAACACCATCACATTAGGGATTAGGTTTCAATATATGAATTGGGGGGGACACAAACATTGAGACCATAGCAATAAGTGTTGAAGACCTACTATGCGCCCATACTGTTCTAGGTGCCAAGAATAGGATTGTGAACCAGATGAAAAAGCACCCTGCTTTCGATGTGTTCACATTCAAGTGTGAAAACCTGGGTAGACAGATAGGAAGCAGAGACGTGAACAGGATAATGTCAGATGGTGTTGAGAGCTGTGACATCAGAAAGGGTAGAGAGGGACATGGGATCAACCTTAGACTGGATGGGCCACTGTGACTCTTAGAATCCATGAAAAACAACATTTGGGGAAGGAGGAGAGAATTGTTGGGTGAACCCCAGTTGGGTGGGATTCAGGGTGGGGATGATAAGTGAGACCCCAGTAATGAATGTTGCCAGAGGACAGCATACCCCGTGAGGATAGAATGGCCCAGACCAGAAAACAGCCACAACCATCACAGGATTCTGTACAGGGGCCCCTGCAGGGGAAATTGTGTCCTGCTGAGAACACTGGGATAAGAGGCAGAATAATGCCCGTCCAGAGATGTGCATGTCCCGAACCCCAGAACCTGTGAATATGTTCTCTGGTGTGGCCAGAGGACTGTGAAGGAGTCAGTTAAGGATCTCGAGAGGGGGAGACCATCCCAGATTATCCACGTGGCCTATGTCATCATGGGGACCTTTACAAAGTAAAGACAGAGGCAGAAGGGTCAGGGTCAGAGAAGATGTGACAATGGAAGCTGTGCTCAGAGAAGGTGAAGATGCTACACTGCTGACCTTGAAGGCAGAGGAAGAGGCCACACCCCAAGGAATGCAGGTGCCTTCTAGAAACTGGAAAAGACAAGGAAATGGATTCTCCCGTAGCACCCTGAGAGCATGCAGTCCTGGTGACAACTTGATTTTAGTCCAGGGAAACCCATTTTGTACTTCTGACCTCCAAAATTGTCAAATAATACATTTGTGTTGGTTTGAGCCACTGGGTCTATGATAATTTGTTATGGCATCAAAAGGAAATTCAGACATTTGGTGACTGTTCTTGGTGAGAGTATTCAGATGCCCACGACAAGGAGGGAACGGAGGGTCCTCAGTGCCAGTGAGAAGGAGCAGTGACGAGTAGCAGCGAGCGGATGACTTTGTCAAGGGTGACCATGCTAGGAGTCACCTGACTCCCTCCTCCCTCTTTCCTGCCCCAACCCTGGAGTCCATGTGGAGTCACAGAGGGAAGAAGGAGGCAGGAGGTGTTTATCAGGGTGGACCACACTCTTCCTCCCCACACCAAACTGCTTGGGACACCCCCTCCCCTGCTCTGGTGGTGACAAAGACTCTGAATCCAATAAGAAGTCCACGGTTTGAAATGCAGTGGACCATCTGTTGGAGCAGCTCACAGGTGAAAGGACATGATGTCTAGGATCTGCTTTGCAGCACATCCAGGCCCTGCTCCAAAAACCAGGGGAAAGGTGGGACAAGATGAATAATGATAATCCTTGAAGCTGGTTGGTGGGTACATGGCCCTATTAGCATCCGTTCATGTTTGAGAATTTCTATAATAAAGGGGTATAAGATAGATATTTCTAGAGTTCGGAACCAGAAATTCCATGAGTTTCTCAACTACTATGGGAACTGCAAAAACAAATGAGGAATAAAGACATAGCAATAGGAAGCAAATAAAATTATTCAAAAAAATTTTTTTAAAAAAATGAAGTAACAGAGCAGGCTTGAAATCAGAAAGTGATTGAACAGTGAAATTGGCCTGAAATGCTTATAAGGGAGCCCATCGCCAGGGGGCAGGAGCTGCAGCCCACAGATCCACATAAACTGTTTATCAGGACCGACATCCGTAGTACAGAGATGCTGGCCCCCCTCTTCTTTGGAGAAAAAGATCAAATATACACAAAATGATTAGAAACACACACACACACCCACACACACATGCAATTTTCCTGTGAGTATAATTTCATGTTTTTAAAAAACAAAAGACAGAATTTGCTTTAATCAGTTGTAGAAGATTATCTAAAACCACCAAGGGTGCTAAGATGCACAAGGAGAATAAAATGTAATTAGATTCCTTTGTAAGAGATGTTACAAATTCTAAGCATCTGAAATTTCTAAAATTATTTTAACTCACTGGCATGATTCCAAATGATATGGATTTATTGCAGAAAAATTATAAAATTCTGGAAAGTAAAAAAGAAACAATAATCCCACTCTGATCCCATCACCAAAAAGTAAATCGTTTCAACACACAGGTGAAAGGACATGATGTCTAGGATCTGTTTTGCAACACATCCAGGCCCTGCCCAAAATAATCAGGGGAAAGATGGCACAAGATGAATAGTCATAATCAGTGAAGCTGGTTGTTTATTACATCGTCCTCTTAGCGTTTATTCATGTTTGAGAATTTCTATAGTGAAAGGGTATAGGATAGGTGTTTACAGAGTTGGCAACCAGAAATTCCATGAGTATACTTGTAGCATACTTTTGTAGACCACTTCTATACGTGAACTAATTATTTAAATGACATAGGTAATCTTTGTCTTTAATGCTGTGTCCAGCCTTTCTATACTGTGGGATTTATTTTTCATCAGATTTGCTTGGATACAGGCAGTAATCCTTAAAATCTAGATCTCTCCAGCATTTGGCAGAGCCTCACTTTTTAACTATTCACAGCTTCTTAGAAAAGGGTAAGACGAACTTAAGATACCCAACAGGTTTCTAAAGGAAGAGACACAGGAAGGAAAAATTCTTGTGGTTTAAGCAGAAGAGAGAGGTTTCACATGTGGGCCCCTGAGGATTCTAATTAGAGGCCACAGTAAAGCAGCTTCTAAAAGCAAAAACGCTGACCAAATACACAGTTCTCAGAGAACTAAGTCTGGCCAAGCTAGATGTGACCTTGAACACACTTTAGCTTTTTTCATTTTGCTAATGAGGAACCTGAGACCCAGAGAAGAACAGGGAGGAGCCCAAGACCATGCAGCAAATTGGAGGGACTTGGAGCTTCAGAAGAGAGACCTTTGCTCCACTCCACATTGCTGTCACAGAGGCCCCGAGCTGCTTTAGGCACTTTCCAAATCACACAGCCTTGGGGGAAGCAGAGAGACTTTGGAGAGGGCTCTTGGTGGGGGGGGGGGGTCCTGCCCCAATTACAGTTTGCCTTCCCCAACATCTCCTTGCCTGGGACCCCCTCATCCCACCACTACTCCTGCTTTTTCCTCCTAACACAGTCCTTTTGTCCAGAAAGAGAACATCCCCGTGGCTGTTCCTGCCTCGCTACTCTTCCCTCTTGAGGACACCTGACCATTTGAAGAAGCCATTTGATACCATAGATATGTTGACCCCCACCCTTATATAAAAAGGCTATATAATAACACCACCTCATCATTAACTTTTATTGCTAAATCCACTCTTTGAAAGATGCTCCAGCCCAACCTCACTGCATTTCTGAGTCCTGTAGTTTTATTCCATCCCTCATTCTCACCTGGGCTTCAACAGCGTTAGGGTGGGGGAAAGTGTCTACTTCACGTATAACTTTAGGGTGAAAGGGGAAAATGAACCAGAAAGCTTGTTTATCTGGGGCAGCAACAAAACACCTCCGTTGCTGAGGTGAAAGGGCCACGCCTGAACAACAATATCAACTCCCCTCCTGACCACTGCTGCCCCTCTGTCTGTGAGACTTAGAGTTCTGGAAGACGGGAGCCTTGTCTTCTTCCAAGAGCACTCAGCGTGGGCCTGGCACACAGCACGTACTGAACAGATGCCTCCCTTTGTAATACAGCACCGCCACGGTCATCACTCTCAATCCCCCTGCTTGCTTTATTTTATTCTTTAACACTTATCAGCAATTAACATGCAATCTATTTGTGCATTTATTACTTTAGTGTCTGTCCCCTCACAAGGCAGCAGGTGTGTGTTCTCTTCACCACTGTGTTCTTAGTGCCTGCAAAGTGGCTGGGCACACTGGGGACCTTTCTATAAATAATTAACATTCAAATGGACAACTAAATGCAAAAGTGATTAAATTTAATCAATAGCACGTTTGATAAGCTATAATGCCTTGCTGCTATATTATATCATATGGCCCAATAATTTTAGGGATTATATTGAAGAGGGTATATATACATCTCCTAGAACATGTAGTAAAACTGACACATACACAACAGGTGTTTCGTAAGAGCTTGAAATTTATTACCTTTTGCTAACTTACAGAATGCATCAGGAAGTATAAGGTTTTTCCAATATCAGATGAAATCACCCTTCCTACTTGTTGCATAGACAGGGAAATCAAGAATAACTTGAATGTCTCCATAATATAGTAAGAAATGGAATGGAACCCAGAATTTGCAAATGAACTGTACCTGAACTGGCAAGACAGAGAAGCTATATCAAATTATGCATTACCACACAAAGTAAGCATACATTGCTTTCATTTAAACTTACATAACTAACAAACTCTAGCCAGTCAATGCCTGAACCACTCTATAACTAATGCTTGCCTCAAAACTTCTCCATCAACACTCCCCTTCTGAGCTAGTTCAGAGACTTTGTTCACGTGGTTAGTGCTCACGCTAAGCCTGGCTTTGACTGGCCGCCGCTTTCCCGGCTGTCTTTGTATGGGGCTTCAACAAAGGTAATTACATTTTGAAACAACGGATATTTTACAAAGGATGTTTTTAAGCCTCAAAGCCTGAAAGATCCATTATTTCAGTCCTTTACTAGATAATTCCAGCTTATTTTTTTGCTACATTTTCTTTTCATTTCAAGAGTAAATTGCACTTAAAGATGAGATTTGGGGATAGAATCCATTTGTTTCATTCCATAAAATTGCACACTTCTCTTTTAAGAAACTACATCTGTATCTAGCAAAACAAAAAGTTGATGTGCAAAGCCTCTTTGTTTCTGGAACCTGCACTATCCATCCCAGTTTGGAGCAAATGATGTTATCTGGAGTCCTTGGTCTCATGTACAGCCAGCCTTCACCTGCCCAGGCCCTTTGCCGTGTCTGGGCCAAGAATGGCACTGCATGGGGGCTCAGCCACAGTGAAATTGTCCTCCCCCAGCTCTGGGGTAGTCTCCACTGATGTTTCAGGTTAAAACCCACGTAAGGGTAGATGCACCAGAGTCCTCAGAGGATGTTTGGGCAAAAGCAGTGATGACTACAAATTGAGTAAGTGCTTTCCCCCAGGGACCTGAGAAGTCACCTTTTTTGTCTTAGCTTTAATGAAATAAAGGGACCCGGCATCCCAATCTCCTTTGGAGGGAGAGGCATGAGAGGCATTTGGAGTGGATGATCCCCTCACAGATATTCTGGCCAAGTTTCCACTGCACCCATGCTCCCATCCCCATCCTCCCACAAGCCACTTCCAGAGGGGTCTTTTTAAAATGTAAACCAAATTGCATCACCCATATGGATTCCGTATGGGAAACCCTTCAAAGCCTTCGCTTAAGCCTTCCCATGCCTTTGAGTTCCTAGTGATGTGTCCAGTGACCCTTCTCAACCTCAGCTTGCCCCAGCCACACGGTTCTTCCCAGTCCCCACGCTCCCCGCTCATCGGTGCCACTTGCTGCTCTTTCTTTAGATGTCCTCTGCCCTCACTGCCTTCAGGTCTCTTTAGATAGTCCTTCCCTGACACCTTTTTCAACAACACCCACATCACACCCCATCTCCTTACTCTGTGTATCTTTTCTTTCTGGTAATCCTCAAACTTATTTTTGATAAGTGTGTTGTATTATGACCTAAAATCTCTCACTTGAATGGAACTTCACAAGAGCCCTGGCTGTGCGTCCAGCGTCCAGAAGAGTGCCCGGCACAATGGATGAAGCTCATGCTTCATTCCGCCTGTCTCCCACTGGAGTCTCAGGGCTCTGTGCGGGAGAAATGAAGAAGAAACAGCAGCAGCACATCCCACATGCCAGGAGTCCTTGCACTTCCTCAGTGGTACTGTGTCCAGTGCTCACGGCACTCCTGGCAGGTGGAGAGCTTCACTCCACTCTCCACAAGGAGACGACGCAGCTTAGTCCTGTGGCAGTGTGACTGGAGCTGCACGGAGGGAAAGGGGCAGGGGCAGATTCCAGCCCCTCCTCTGCCATGAGGCTTGCACAACTACCCCAAGTGGAAGAAGGTTTTAATGATCTTTTTTTCTGTTCTAAGATTCTTTGATTTCTGAAAAGCTAGTGGACATGGAATGCTGAAAAATAAAATTCAAGTGTCCTAGCAGTTCAGAGTTTTCTTCTGATCTGATGAAGAAAAGAAAGTGTCTTTTCTTGTTTCCCATTCAATTCCCTTGAACCAAAGGAGACTGCCACTAACTCGGCCTTCTCAAAGCCACTCAGGGGCCATTTCTTCAGCCACTTGAAGCCTGGATGTTTAAGAAGTTAGATGCAGTTACATCAAGGCCAATAAATGACTCTCAGATCTCTGAGTCCCCTGCCCACTCCTGCCATTGGCTGTGTTTCTCCCCTTTGAAGATCTCTCACCATCCACTGTGGGGTGGTGACCTACCCATGTCCATGGATCAATGGCTCGTCCCACGACCAGCTGGCAGCCTCGTGTTTCCACAGCACCCAACCTGAGGCCACGACGATGAGGCTTCTGCGGGCTCTACAATGTGGCTGCTGTCAGCTAAGCCACCATGGCCCTGGTTTTGCTGTCCCCGAGTGGGAGAGTCATCCCCTCTGCCAACAACATGAGCTCCGTGGTCCGCATAGCCTAGCTTTTTGGAAGTGAGAGGAGACAATCTGGGTAGGACAGGAGGAACAAGCACCTACCATCCGTGCCCCGGCTCCCCTGCCAGTCCCATGGCCACCACTTGGGTCATGCTGCAGCTTTGACCTCTCTCTTACCCTTCATGGAGCCTCAAGGCTCAAGGGGATACAGCATGGTTGTTCTCATTGCCAGGTTCTTCTTGTCCCTGCTGTCCTTACTGTGAGCCTCTGTGAGCTAAACAATTTACATTCATTAATCGTATTTTATCCTCACGACAACCCCTCGGAATGAATGCTCCTATTTCAAGAGGAGGAAACTGAGATTCAAAGGTTATCTGGTTCATGGTCTTGCAGCTGGTAAGTGGCTGAGCCATTTCATGGTTTTGAAATTAATCAACAAACACAGAATGTCAAACATAAACATGAAAAACTTCTCATTTGTTCTAGCACCTAGTAATACACTCTATACAGACAAAGATAAATGCGCAGGATGTTCATCTTGGCACTATTTATAATTGTGAAAAATTGGCAATAACCTAAACATCAACAGAAATAATGAAAACTCCATATAATGATATATTGGGCAGTCATCTGGACTGTGATGTAGAGTTGTGCTTATTTTCACATAAATTTGTCTAATGCATATTGTTGAATGAAAAAAGCAGCTTGGAGAACAGGTCTCCCAATGCCATTCTCTAGAAGTTAACACCAACCTGTGTCTTCTGCAGCTTTACAGATATTTTCAGTATGTTTGAAGGTATTTAGACACAGAGAAAGAGAGAGAATCTGTTTTACAAAGCAGGAACAAACTATACATGCTGTTCTGCAACTTGCCAACTTGCCTTTTTTACTTAACAATCTTGGGCATCCATTTCAGTTGATTTAGATCTACCTTATTCTTTGAAGCGGTCACATTGCACTTTATTTATTTATTTACAGGTGTATTTATTCAACACTTACTGAACATTGCCTAGTACATGCCAGGGGCCATGCCAAGCACTAGGAAGCTGTTCTCAGTTTAATATACTGTTATTTATTTCACTATTGCCCTATCAGTGATTTTTTTTGTTTTTTTCTGTTACAAACATACTGCAACAACCACCAATGCATGTCTATATTGCTTTGTTGTATGTCTCTGAGACAAATTTCTAGAAATGGCATTACTTGGTCAGAGGGTAAGCATTTTTTTTTTTTTTTTTACTTTTTACATGTGGTCAATGATTAGTGCTATAAAGAAGTACAGTATGGTTGAGAGCATATTCTTCCTTTGTTCCTTTATTCATTAAACAAATATTTAATAAGAGGGATTATATGTGTTAGAAGATAATTTTTACGAAAGAATAAAATCATGCCTCTTGTTCAAATAGAAAATAAATGTGTGTCAAGGATTTTTATTTAACTCATTAATTTATGAGGATCCCGGAAGGTGTTAAAAACTAGTTCAAAGGCAAATCCAAAGAGAAGAGGCATATAGAGGTAATAGGGAATGCTGAACTTATTTCCCCAAAGAAGATATCCAAATGGCCAATAGGCACGTGAAAAGATGCTCAACATCACTAATCATTAGGGAAATGCAAATCAAAACTACAGTGAGATTCCACCTCACACCCATTAGGATGGCTATCAAAAAACAAAAACAAAAAATTACAAGTGTTGCGAGGATGTGAAGAAATTGGAACCCTGCCCCCTTTGGTGGGAATGGAAAATAATATTGCTTCTGTGGGAAAAGTATGGCAGTTCCCCCCAAAATTAAACATAAAACTACCATATAAGCAATACTCAAAATAATTGAAAGCAGTGTCTCAAATAGATATTAGTACGCCCATGTTTTCACCAGCACTATTCACAGTAGTTAAAATGTAGAAGCAACCCAAGTGCCCATCAACAGGTGAATGATGAGCAAAATGTGGCATATACGTACAATGGCTCCAATTTTGATAGAATTATTTTTTCATGAACATCTTAGCTGTTGCTGTAGCTTAAGAGTTGCTGTCGAACATTTGCCACTGATGTGAAGCCCAGAGGAGCTCAGACCCACAACATCTTGGTAGCCCTGGAAAGAGACCCTTCTGCCCAAGACAGGGAAATGGGGTTGGAAGGCTTCAGTCCCATTTGCACAAGGGTGGGCAACCCCCACCCAGGGCTTGTGCTGTGAGCACCTACTGCATACCTGCCCAAGCCAGAAGCTTTTGTATGTTTGCTGTATGGTGTGAGAACAAGTGTCCCCATCTGACACTGAGAAAAGTGGAAATTCAGGGAGAAAGGCACTGGCCAAGCTCGTTTCCATGGTGAACCCAGAGTGCCTCCTTTGCCCTGTCTGCCTCTCTGCCTTCACCTCTGTCCACTCCCTGCCTTGAATCCCATCCAGCACTCACACCTCTGGCTTTGCATTCACTTCTCTGCTGCTCCTTGCATGCTAAATCCTTTTACCCTCTGTCTTCATGCAGAGAATAACTGGCCACAAAACCGACCACATCCAGAGGCAGCCTGGTGGTCAGGCTTGGGTCAGGTGGGGCTCTGGCTCTGGTCTCTGTGATTTCCTAGCCCTGGCCCGCTCCAGGTGACACTTCCCCATGGAGGCAGGAGGCAGCTGCAGCGGTCCCAGATCTCACATCCAAAGAAAGGGGCAGCTACTTTTCCCCGGTGTATCTCCCACAAGGACCAAGAGGTTCTTTCTCAAAAGTACCCTCTTCACAGCCACTTATTCCCAAGTAGGTTGCAAATCCTTTGACCAGAGGAATCACACTGCAGACTGACCTAAGTACTTTCCTTGTGAACTAATCACTAGCAAAGTACAGTACATGGTTTCATCCGGAATACCCCAGGCCTGGCCTGGGGCTGAACTGCAGTCAGCATCTCTTTAGGGCCCTGGGAACGTAGGGGAGAGGTGACACCTATTAAAACCAGAAATTGCAAACAAGGAGGAAATGAAATAAATGCTAATGACACATCTATCTTTTCTACGACCACCCAGGTTTATTTCTGACACATACTAAATATTGGAGCAGCATCTGTTTCAATGTGACTCACTGGTTACTCCTGTTGTGTCCCGCACGGTGTGTCTCTATTAAGCACTGGCGATGGGCAGGGGAAGGGGAGATCAACATTCCCGTGTCTGTCATTCAGCTGCCTCAGAGTTGATAATCAGGGTTTTGGAAGCCTGTTGGAATGTCGAAGGGAGTGGATTCCCCTGCTCCACCCCAACTATGGCCTTTGCCACCATTCAACTGAAGCAAGAAGTTCTAGCTGCAAAGGCTCCAGAGTTAAACCAAACCATTGACAATGAGGAGAGAAAATTCTGGTGCTGTCCCACCCCTGGTCCATCCCTTGCAAGATCTTAATATCTCTTATCATCCTTTTGGATGACTGCTGACCCTCCATCTCTTCCACCTGAAGTCCCCTTCTGTTCAGTGTCAGCAGCACAACTGCTGGGACCTCTGGGGATGCCAGGCCTTCCCTTCTGTATCCAATTTCTTGCAGCTGGTAGGGGAGCAGTTCCCGGCCCTCTGAACAAGAGAGAAGAGATGGCAAGGAATTCTCGGTTCAGGATTCACTTGGTTTTTTGTTGTTGTTTTCCAAATATCTTTTGAAAAAAATATCTTTGGCACCATGAGGATTAGTTTAAGTTTACATAAGAGATTCATATTGCAATTCAGGGCAGCTGGGGCCATGGCTGAGTTCTGCATTAGGTAGAGGGAGTCTGTAGTGTAGGATGTACCTGCGTTAGGTAGAAGAAGCCTACCTGTTTCTCTGGGTGGGAAACAGTCTCTGCCTGGAACAAGATCAGGAGGTATTCACAAGGAAGGAGATGCTCAAACTGGGACTCTAAGGATGAACAGGAATTTTCAAGTTGGCAAGCAAGTGATTAATATTCTTGGAGAGTAGGTAGACTCTCTTAGTCAGTAGCTGACTTAGTATTTGAATCGAGTGTTTTTGCTAAGGACTATACCCCGGTCATCGCAACATGTTTTGGAGACTTCTGGAATAAGCTTCCATTTCTTAACAGCCTCTATTGCATTTTACTCACTCTCTAGCCCCTGGTAGGGCAAACTCATTACCTCAAGCCCAAGAGCACTGCCTCCAGGTGCTGTTTTAACAGTTGTGTGTGTACCTTCTAGACTTTTCTTTGTGCTCATATGATCATACGCCAATCTATAATCAATATGTTGTGATGGACACTTTTTCTTTTACAAGTTTTCCGCTACTTTCTATCAAGAGAAATAATCAGGTTGTAATGTAATAAATCTACAGTAATCCCATTTTTCTGGGGTTTTGTCCTGCCACAAAGAATGCTGCAAAGATATCACTGTGCATCTGTTCTTACATGCTAGCAATTTTATTTCTGTGCTGTATATATTCCCCAAAGTGGATTGTTGGTCAAAAGTTAGATGCATTTTTAATTTCCTTAGAACGGATTACTTTCTGAAATGACTGTAGTAATTTATAATCCCATCAGCAATATACAAAAAGTCCTTTTTCTCTAATCCCTTGCCAGCCATGAATTTCCTAAATCCTATTAATTTTCATCAATTGAATGGTAAGAAGCTATATCTCATAGTTAATTATATTCCTGTTTCCCTGACTCTGAGCGAGGTTGAGCATGTAGCTGACTCCTGCTGCGGAGGCGTCAGCTGGTGAGGTCACCCGTCGACATGCAGGAGGGAACAGCGCCCGTAAGTCAGGACCCTCACACCCCCGCGTGCCCGCCGCCGCTGCCCTACCATGTCTGCGGCGGATGGCTCCATGCCTTTCTCTTCTTTAGCCACCAGAGGCAGCCTCAGAATCCTTCTTTAGCAATATTATACCGGAGAAATTGGAACACTTGTGCACTGTTGGTAGGAATGGAAAATGATGCAGCAGCTATGGAAAAAGTAAGACAGCTCATCAAAAATTACAAATAGAATTACCATATGGTCCAACAATCCCACTACTGGGTATTTACCCAAGGAAAAAGAAAGACATTCTATAAAAAAAGACACCTGCACTCTATGGTCATAAGTCGTAAGACCAGTTTGAACTGTTAAGCTACCTTAGTTGCCTTAGTACCCTTTAGTTCATTGCAGTACTAAAGCCCCCCGCCCCACCATGGGAAGTACTGTGCATGCTGAACCTGTATTGTATGTAAATATACAATGATGCAGAGAGAGAGCTCTGTATCCCTTGCAAAAAAGAAATTTAAGGCTCCACACATAGGCAGGCAGTGTGGGTCTCACGCTCTGAAGAACTGCTGCCTTCCAGGAAAGAGTGCTGGGTGGATTCCTATCTTGACGAGGAATGAGACCACTGTGTGAGTCATCTCTAATAAACTCATCTAAGTCACCACGCTGGATTGGTCTGGGTCATTTCTTTGGTCCCTCAGCACCACCTCTGTTTGAAGGGCAGTTTTCTATACCATCCTGGGATTTTCCCAAAACAGCATTTGAAATTGTGGCTGTAATACACGTACAAACACACATAATACAATAGAAACCAAGTGAAGCTATCTTTACCCTGTGTGCCATGCTGTCTTTTTAAAATTATTATTCATTACCATTTCATTAAAAAAAAATACTGGTTGTCACTCCACTGAATTAATTTCACAAACCATGAATTTTAACAACTCAAGCTTTATAAAGCTTTGAGAAATACTTATAGGTGAGCAAAGAAATGCCCAAGAAATGCACACGTGAATTTCATAATGGGGTTTATTTGTTTTTATTTAACACACATTTTTAGAGTGTTTACTATGTGCAAGCACTCTTCTAAGCATTGAAAAAAACACAAGTAATCCTCACAAAATAGCTATGAGTTAGACATTATAATTACTCCCAGTTCACTGCCCAGGAAGCTAAGGAGCAGGTGGAAGTAGAGCCTGGTGCAGCCACACAGCAGTGAAAGGTACAGTGGGGCTTCGTACCCTGTGCTCTTCACCTTGATGCTAGGTAGCATTTGTCTACACTACAAAACACACAGACCAGGAAACAGCCCATTAAATTTAGATCACAAAACAGGTACATTTCACAATGGAGTGCACAAAAAAATCAAAATTGAGATAGTGCTGCATACAGCCCCACATAAGCATTTAAAATTTTGAGCAAGTTGCACTGTAGAATACCTTAGAATACTATGTTTTGCACAAAAATAATCTTATAAAGCTTAGAAGCAAAATAACAACATTTAGAGATTCATATATATGTGGTAAATTATTTCCTTAAAAACAGTATGTTGACAGACAAAATTCAGGGTATGGATCTCAGGAGTTCTATTCACAGGTGGATAAACACAGTATTGGCAATGTTCTTGCTCTTTTTGGGGTGTGGTATGTTCTGGCTTTTTGCTTATTATTGTACAGTCATGCGTCACTTAACAATGGGGATATATCTGGAGAAGTGTGTCTTTAGACAATTTCATTGCTGTGTTAACATCACAGAGTATACCTAACACAAACCTAAATGGTATAGCCTGCTACACACCTAGGCTATGTGGTATAGCATATTGCTCCTAGGCTATAAACCTGTATAGCATGTTACTATACTGAATACTATAGGCCAGTGGGAGAATGGTAAGAATATGTATATCTGACCAGAGCACAGGTCCACTCAAAAGCTAGTATTATAACCCCACAGGACCACTGTTGTTGACTGAAACATTGTTATGTGGTGTATAACTGTACTCTATAAGTTGAATATTTGTATATATGTATGTGTGCATATATATAAAATACACATGTATATATATCCTCTCCTATATAACTTATTGTATAATATTTTTAATTGTGATAAAATACACATAACATAAAATTTACTGTTTTAATCACTTCTAAGTGTACAGTTCAGTGGTAATAATCACATTCATATTGTTGTGCGACCATCACCACCATCTTCAGAACTCTCTTTATCTTCTAAAACTGAAACTCTGTGCTCATTAAACAACGGTTTCCTATCACTCCCTTCTCCCAGCTCCTGACAACAACCATTTTACTTTCTCTCTCTATGAATTTGACTACTCTAGGTATCTCCTGTAAATGGAGACATCATAGTGTTTGTTCTTTTTTGAACTGGCTTACTTCACTCAGCATAATGTTTTCAAGGCTCATCCATGTTGTAACATGTGTCAGAATTTCCTTTCTAAGGCTGAATGATATTCCAGCATGTGTATATGCCACATTTTAGAAATCAACCCCATTGACAGACACTTGGGTAGCTTCTACCTCTTGGCTGTTACGAACAATGCTGCTGAAAACATGTCCTTGAATCCCTGCTTTCACTTCTTTTGGGCATATACCCAAAAATTGGATTGCTGGATTACATATAATTCTATTTTTAATTCTTTGAGGAACCGCCATACTGTTTCCATAGCCGTTACACCATTTGACAATTCTACCAACATTGCGCAAGAGTTACAATCTTCTACATCCTTGCCAACACTTGTTATTTTCTGGTTTTTTGATAGTAGCCATCCTAATGGATGTGAGGTGATGTCTCATTGTGGTTTTGATATGCATTTCTTAAATGATTAGTGATGTTGAGTATCATTTCATATGCTTTTTGGACATTTATACAGATGCTCCTTGACTTACTATGGGGTTACATCCCAATAAACCCATAGCAAGTTGAAAATATCATAAATAGAAAATGTATTTAATACTTCCAACCTACTGAATATCATAGCTTAGCTTAGCCAAACTTAAATGTTCTCAGAACACTTATGTTAGCCTACAGTTGGGCATAATCATCTAACACAAAGCCTACTTTATAATAAAGTGTTGAATATTTCATGTAATTTATTGAACACTATCCTGAAAGTTAAAAACAGAATTGTTGTATGATTACTTGAATACTGAATTTCTACTGAATGCATATGGCTTTTGCAACATAATAGAGTCAAAAAATCATAAAGTGAGCCATTCTCCTAAATTTTCTTCTAAGAGATTTATAGTTTTATCATAAATGTAAAGACTTATTTCTAGATTTCCAATTCTATTTCATTGATCTATATATCTATCCTTATGCCTGTATCATACTGTCATGAATTCATAAATGTATGGATAATATAAGAGGTCATAATGGAAAGTAAGCATACTTAGTCTTAAAATATAATAAAAATATATCAAAATTGGCCAATCAGAGACAAGGTCATGGACCCTCTGCCAGAGAAATAATCATAATTGTTTATTTTGAGGTTATTTTGCTAAGTACAAACAAGTTTGTAATTGTTTTTTTGTTCCTGTTGAGTGCATCATCATTCTTACACAATGGCTATTTTATCCATCATTATTTTTGCCTTAAAATATGTTTGTCTGCTACTACTTTGTTTACCAAACATCTCTTTGATGATTTTTTGCCTATCACATGCTTTCTTTTATTTTTTTTTCATTTTTAGTATTTCTTCATGTTTAGTTTTTTTGGTGAGCCTTTTGTAAATAGTGTAAAGCTGAGTACAATCTCATTTTAATCCAGTCTTACAACCTGTGTCTTACTATCTGAAATTAATGCAATTTTTCATATATCATCATTTACATGTTTGCATTAATTTTAAAAATTTTTGTTAGTCATTTTTTTAATTTTCATGCATTTATATATACCTCTTTTTACCTCATTTATTGGCTTTTTGCGTTATTTTGATTCCCAGTAAGCAGGCCTTGCAACAGAGATGTGGGTATAAGTGATTTTGGGGGAAGTTATTCCAGGAAGTGTGAATATGAGGGAACTTGGAGGTGAGAGGAGACAGGAAAAGGAGGGAAACCAAGAAAGAGCATACCAATTATGGGTTAATTATGGGTTGCTACTGTGGCAACAGGTTTCATTCCAGTGGAGACGCTCGGTGGTAGGGGAGAAGGCACCTCAGAACCACCCCTCCCAGGGTTGAGGAAGCTGAGGTATTTGTCTATCAGTTTCCTTTCTGTCTGGTGGAGGGTGGCTTCCGTGCCATTCCCTCTGCAGTTCTTAGGCAGACAGAGGCACAGAGACACTGTCATCCCCGGGGAACCTGCAGCTAACTCCAGTGCAGGCTGAGAAGGTATGGATGGGTTCAGAAAGTTTTGATAAACTTTTTGTGTTTTTTCGTCCTCTAATATTATTTGCTTATTTATTTATTTCCCTTCTTCCGGTTTGGAATTTGTTAACATTTTTCCTATTTATTTCTATTCTTTTAGAGCCTGTCCTTGACAGTTTACTAATAAAATTACTTCAGAAATTCTAAAATTAACCACAAACATTAATGTATCTTCATTTCCTAAATAATACAAGCATATTATAGTAGTTTGATTCTTATAAACTCCTATTGGCTTACATGCAATTATGTTGGAATTCTATCGTGTCTTCTTTAACCGCACATATTTTAATTTTTATTATTAAACTCAAAGAATGTTGAGAATTATCTATCTATTTATCCATCTGTTTATTCACTATTTCTTCTGGTATCTTAAGCCTTCCTTTGGGGGTCTTTTTTCCTTCTTTCTGACGCACACGCTTCAATAATTCCTCCAGTAAATTTAGGTAGAGATAAACTCTCAGATTTCATTATCCAAAGCATCTATATTTTATGCTTGTTCTTGAGAGACAGCTTTGTAGTACACTATTCTCTCAGTTGACAGATTTTTTTCCCTCTCAGTGTACTTTAATACTCCCTTATTGCTTCCAATTTTGCTTCTGTAATCTTAATTTTGATTTCTTTGTAAATGATATGCCTTGTCTCTATAGATGTTTGAAAATCTCATCTTTGTTGTTCTGTGGCTTTAATGCAATATGCTTAAGTATGAATTTCTTTTTATTTTTTGCTTGGTATAAATTATGCTCTCTGTCTACGCGGATCAGTGTCTTTCAAGTGTAGAAATTTTTCAGTCTTTTTATCTTCAGATTACTGTTTCTCTTATAATTTCTTTTTCTCATGGAATAAGACCAGATATATGTTAGAATTTCTAAATCCAGTTTTCATATTCTATACAGTCCTTTTGTGTTTTCTCTCTCTTTTCTTTGCTGCTGCATTTAAATCTATAATCCAAGTCACTAATTTTTTTTCAGAATCTGTTAATTTCAAAAATGTCTTTTTTTTTTTTAGCTGTGATAATATTTGCTTTATATATGTGTGCTCCAGTGTTGGGTGCATATATATTTAGAATTGTTATATCCTCTTGCTGAATTGACCCCCTTTATCATTATATAATGACCTTCTTTGTCTTTTTTTGCAGTTTTTG